>PVJS01061906.1:0-10870 GCA_004027185.1 Glis glis | reverse complement strand
GGCTCAGCCGCTGCCGCAGGTTCTGGTCAGGACTCCGGATCCTGGGGACTCTGCCGAGTGTGAATCGAACTGCTGCTCGCTTTTGTCGCTGCTGCTCCGCAGTGCTGGTTTTAGAAGAGCTCCCTGGCTTTGTTGATGGTCTGCAAAAGCCGCAACGCCAGTAGCCGTTGGCGCGGTTTGACCAAGATGGCGCCGCCGCCGCTTCTGCCGACACAGCAGATCGGGTCCGTGTCGCGCGTGGAGCGAGTCGCTGCTCGGCTTCTCTGCTGCTATTCTGCTGCTGTTGGGTTCACAGCAGGTCGCTGGCGTCTCCGTTGGTCTTGTGTGGAAGCCACAAGGCTGGTGGCCGCCGGTAAAGTCCTGCCGAGGTGGTGCCGCTGCAGCTGCTTCAGCCGCTGTCGCCGTTGCCGTTTGGTCTCTCAAGTGTGGAGGAGCTGCTGCTTGCTCTCGTCTCTGCTGACCTGCAGCTGCTGATCTTCCAGCGAGTCCCTGGCTTCTCTGCCGGCGGCGCGTGGAAGCCGCAATTGAAATAAAATTTTTAAAAACAAGTCATAAGTCATAAAATATAAAAAGAAAATGAAAAACCTTTGCTATTATGTTTAGCTCTATTAAATGCTACGATGGCAAGACCCTTAGTATCATAGATAACACATATATCCATAGAATAAACTACCAAATTTTGCTGCAGTAAGACATGTATTGGTCTTTAAAATCTTTTTATGGAAAGGCAGTATGTATATAGAAAAGTATACAAATCATAACTCTTCAGCTTAATAAATTGTGAGAAAGAAATTGACTATAATTTTCCTTCCTTGCTGTGTTCTTTACCTTTTCAAATATTTTTCTGCCCCATTCTTTCTAACTTCTCCTGCAGTTTCTATGTCATGTCAGACTTTTTCAATAGGTTACTATGTCTCATGCTTTTTTTCTCTTTTTCTTTCTGAGCTTGTTTGATTTCTGTTGTTCTATCTTCACTATATTTTGTATGCAGCAATTTTATTTAAGCCATCTGTTAATTTTATATTATAAAATTTTTAAATACAAATCTTAAGTCAGAAAATATAGAAAGAAAACAAAAAATCTTTACTATTCTATTTTAGTTCTGTTAAATGCTAGGATGGTAAGACTTTTAGTATCATTGATACTAAAGTGCAGATTATTTAAACTTTTACTACTAACTACTTAAGTTCTTTTACTACTAACTACTGCTTGAATCATGTGTGAATCTATTGCTATTTTCTGGGGTGGGGGTAATCTTACCTTTCAGGCTACGGCACTGTATCTTGGCATGCCTACTAATATTTTATTGAAAGATATTATCTATAAAAAGAGAGAGAAAGTCTCCAAATATTATCATCCTTCAGGAAATGTTCGCTCTTTGCTAAGGCCTGAGCTGAGTCAGACAGTACTAGGCAGCAGTTCTGGTAAGCTCCGGTTTACCTCTAGTTCACCTCTGCTGCTACGGTGTGATCTCCAGGGTTTCAGGCCTTGAGACTGATGCATTCACCAGTGCACTTTCACCTGGTGGTTCCTGAACTTTAACCTTCTATGTCAGTACCTTCACCTGCTGAAGACCACACTTTGATTTCCAGAGGCTTTCTGCTTGGCTTCAAGGTCTCATGTCCCCTGTACTTTCAGAATTCGATAAATACCTTATAGAGGAAATGACCCTTGATCAGGCTCAATTTTCCATGCCTTGTTTTTTCCTGAGATCCTGCCCCCAAAATCTCCAGTTATGTCTATCCAGCTACACAGGATTTCCCAAAACTGTTAGTTACATTATCCCTCAACATGCCCTGTCCTCCACCAAAGAAAACCAGGTTCTTGGCCTCTTGCCCTATACCCACAATCACCAAGCGCCCCCTTCCCTCCCTGGATAAATGTGGCTGCAGGTCAGCCATCTCTCTGCAATTCCCCTGTCCCCATAATCTTAGCCCCATGTAGACCTGTTTAAAGGTCACAGTTTAAAGACGTGATGACTTTAATAGCGCACAAATATCTTTAAACAGATTTTTTAATTAGTTTTTCATTATCCTCAGTGATAGCAATGATTTGCAATGAGCTACTCCACAAAAAAAAACTAGAAACAGAAATCTCTCATAATTTTTTTCACCATATTTTTAGTTTATTAAAAAGACAAATTAAATTTTAGCAAATTTGCGCCGGGCGTGGTGGCGCACGCTTGTAATCCCAGTACTTTGGGAGGCAGAGACCGCAGGATCCGGGTTCGCGGCCAGCCTCAGCTCTCTCTCTCTCTCTCTCTCTCTACTTAGTGAGGCCCTCCACAACTTCGTGAGACCTGGTTTCAAAATAAAATATAAAAAATAGGGCCAGGGGTATAGCGCGGAGGTAGAACGCCCCTGGGTTCAATCCCCGGTACCACAAAAAATAAATAAATAAATAAATAAATAAATAAATTTTAGCAAATTAAAAACCATTAGTAAATAATGTATAACTTAATGGAAAATAAGATGTAAAAGGGATTTCTATTAATTAATTTCCTATGTTGTATAATAATAAACTGCATATTTCAAAAAACTGGAAGGAGTTTGAATGTTTTCCCTATAATGAAATGTTAATGATTAATATCTTTATCATCATGTTAATGATGTTAGTGATAAAGAAAATGATAGGTGTTTGAAAAGATAGACATGTTTAACCTGGTTTAAACATACAATGTGTATATGTAAAAATCACATGGTATTCCATAAATATGTACAATTTTTACATTTTCAGGTATCAACTAAAAATGTTTTATGTATCAGTTAAAAATGAATTTAAATTTTTAGAACAGTTTCAAATATGAAAATATCTATATTGTTTATATGGTTTTCATTATTAAATTTTTATCAAGCATGTTTGGGATAGTCGATGAAATTATCTGTAATTGTCATAGTTACTTAGAACCACAAGGCCTCATGTAATTCTTTTTTCTTTCCTATTGTGTTCAGCTTTACTATTGAAAATGTGAGTTTCCTTAATTTTCTGCCTTTTGAAAAAATTCCAGGAGAGTCTTTTATACTTGCTTTTTCTTGGCTCCCTTAGCTCCCTCTAATTTTGTGATACTTTATTCATTGATTTCATTATATCAAAAATTAGTTAGAATTTGAATAGTTTCCACTGAAATTGCATCAATGTCCTTTTTTTCATTTTATGAGTAAAAGAACAATTGATTATTAGAGCAATAACATAATGAAATACCACATGTACCATTATGAGTTCATAAAAAATAATTAGCTATTTCTCCAGGTACTTATTACATTAGTAGGTACTTATTTTGAAGCACACAGTATTATTCTGTTTATATGGTTTATGCTGTGCGATAAACACAAGTGTGCAGTCTATTTAAATTCTACAGTGGCAATTTAAAGTAGAAATTGGGCTCAAATAGAACTTTACAAATAATAATATTACTTTGTCTTTGCATTGCCTTTCAGAGGAAAAAAACTTAACATTTTGCTTAAAATAATTTGCAAACCAATAATAGTCTAAATATTAAGAATTGACATATAATGGTGGTTAATACTTAACTCCAAATTCATAACACATTCTTCAGAATATAATTAGATTGATATGGTGAAAAGACTATGCCCTCTAGTCACATAGAAACTAATTCTTTTTTTCTTATTGTCCATTTAATATGCATGAGCTTAAAGAGACATGTCTGGAAAACTTTTCTATCACAGAAGCAGAGTAACAAGTGTTAGCCTCATGTGACTGCCCATTTATTGAACCAGAAATAGCAATATAAAATGACTGTAAACAATTTTTCCTCATAAAGAACTTTCCAACCCCTAAAATCATCCCTACCTTCCCTATATCTACCAACACATATACACACATACACACACACACACAATTGTTTTTAGCAGTACTAACTAAAAATTAATACTGAACTGGCTAAAACCATGATGAACTCAAAGTGTTTTCATAAATAATTGGAAGAAATCGGAAAAAATTTAAGTAATATTTCTCCCTAGTTTCATTTATTCACATCTTTGGGTCTTTGGAAAAACGAGGAGAAAATTGTTTAAAGAAAGGCTACAGGAAGAATTATACTTTTAAAGTACCTGATACTTATATGGAGTTTTAGTGTGTGCAGCATTGTTATTCATTCATTCAACACAAGAATCCTCAGGTCTGGAGAGAACTTCCAAGTCATTTGGTCCCATCAGACATCTGAGGCTGAAATGCTTTCTTGGGCTTGCTGAAGTTTTCTTGGTTGTTACTAGATACTTCCAACAAGTGGAAATTCATACATCCCAATGCAGTTTAGGACACCTTTAGACCATAAACTGAAATCTCCCTTTAGCTTTTACCCATAGGCCTTCCAAAAATCAAAGTAAGTCTCTCCTACATGCACTTACAGATATTTGAAAACATCCATGCTGCTGGTCCTGAGCTTTCTCTTCTCCAACAATTCCTCCTTATTTTACATAGTTTTAAGTTTTTACCCAAATAAATATTTATTAAGTGTCACTGGAGTTGAAAGTACTATGTTAGGGACAGAAGTATATTAAAATAGTTTTCTAAATATGCCTACTCAAAAAGAAGTTTGAGGAAAACTTTATGGAGGAATATAAGCCTTGATGAGTAACTAGTAATTATTTATTCACTCATATGTTCAACTAGAGGAGAGCACCCATTATATGCAAGACTGTAAAGGTGCTGAGAATTGAGAAATAACATCCAAAGCCATTCATTGAATGAATACATAAATGGAAAAATGGATGGATGAGATAAAGCACATGACTTCAAAAAGCCCACAGTCTAGTGAATGTTGGTTTAAAATTCCTTAGTACTTTTTATACTTAAAATACTCTGAATTATCACCCAAAAGTCTACAAGATTTTACATTTAAATCATTAGGCATATGTTTTATGTTTTATGATTTCAAAATATTTCTATAGCATAGCTCAGGAAAAGAAGTGTTCAGACTGATTTAATCTTCTGAGAACCAGTTTACTGAATTGTAATGCACTGATACATCTTCAGAAAAGACTTAAATGCTTTTATGACAACATATTTGAAATACAGTATTCAGCCTGTCCCAGAAGCTCCATCTTCTGTGTACAGTACCTGTGGTATTTCCTGTGTTTGGCATCAATGAGTTCCAGAATAGGATCTTCCAAGAATCAACTAGCAAACATTTTAAGTTTTAAATTATAACTTCTTAATTATAAAGTATTCCATAAACCTTAAAGAATTAATGATATGGATAACATTATTTTTTAAGGAATCTTTCATCTCCCTACCTGCAATCCCACTATCAGAGGTATTCATTGTTGATAGTTTGAAATCTATTCTTTAGCCAGGCATGGTGGCACACACTTGTTATCCCAGTACCTAGAGAGGCTGAGACAGGAGGATCACAAGTTCAAGGCCAGATCAGCAACTTAGTGAGGCTCTCCACAACTTAGTGAGACCTTGTTTCAAAATAAAAAATAAAATAGGGCTGGGAATGCAGCTCAGAGGTAGAATGCCTGAGTTCAATCCTCAGCAGGAAAGAAAGAAAGAAGAAAAAGAAAGAAAGAAAGAAAGAAAGAAAGAAAGAAAGAGAAAGAAAGAAAATCTATTCTTTCATTCCTCCTGATCTTATTTTAAAAGTTACACAAACATATACAATGTGGCATAGAAACACTGTAAATCATGACAAAAAATGATGGGAACACAGTTCAAGATTCCAAAGTCTTCATGCATCATTCAGTCATCGTTCTCGCTCCAGTATTCTCTTTTCTGCTTGTATCCTGGTAAGACTTGAAATTAGTATGGATTGTTTTATATTTGAGGAAAATATGTAAGCAGTTGGCACTTTATCTTAGGGTTATTTGGAGTTTGAAAGTGAAATTTTGTCAACATCATGTTGGGATAAATAACTCCTTGAGAAGCAGTGTGCCAAGCAGTTAATATAGAGAATTAAATTTGTTTTCTTCTTCTGAGATTCGCCATTGAGTTTTCTGTGGGAAAGCTCTCCCTAAAACCACACTTTATTGGCTCTAATTAAGAATGCATCCAGTAGTGTTCTCTCAGGCTTTGGATGCCTGCTGGCTTAATTTTTAAGCTTCTCCATTCTCGATAAAAGTGCTGAATTGAATTTAAAAGTCTATTCCTACAGAATTACCCCTTAGTGTGCACACCACTCACACTTCTGCAGAAAAGATTAAAATACTATTTACTACACATGGCAGACATTGTTTTTAAAAAATGAATGGAAAATAAGTCTATGGCTTAGCAATAATTTTGAAATGAAAGCGTGTTTCAAACATATGCTTTTTGTTTTTTGCTTTATTTTTACCCAGAACCAAGATAAAAGTTATCATTGAAGCCATAGAATTTAACAAAATAGTTGTTAAAAGTAAGCAAACAGAGTCATATTCTTTATTTCCAAAGACTTGAAAAGTTACAGTTATTGCTTATAACCAAGGTGTATATGACTAACCTTAGTATTTTCTCATTAGGTAGACCTGGTTGCATTACTTTTGATTACACATCATGCGTACTCATTCTGTATCAATTTTGACTCTATTAAGGAAGAGATAGCAACCACTGCTTCCCCTAGTGACTGGTCCTACATGGACTGGTTTTGCTTTTGTTTTTAGGAAACTATTCAATATTGTCTGGCTGATTATGTTCCTCCTACAAGTAAAATAGAAAATTTGTATGCCAGATTGTTTATTTAATTATCTATCAAAGGCATTTTGTGTCCCACTATGTGCCAGGTACCATACTAAACCATGAAAAAGTAAGAAGCTAAAAGAAACATATGCATAAAATGAATTTACGAAACAGTGTCACATGCTACAAAGCCGTGAAAAACGTGGATGGAGAGGCACAAATGATTCTGACTTAGAGAATCTTATTAGACTTGGAGAAGGAGGGCTTTCTTCAACAGGAGTTCAATGGAATAAATAAGGATCAGAGTGGTGGAAGCTGATTAGGCTTGGCAATGTAAAGGTCTTCCAAGGATTCGGGGATAGCATCGCATGTGCAAAGGTGCAGATAGATATAAAAGAAGAAAAAATATGGCAATATCAATGTAAACTTTTATTTAAGTGAATACTTTTCCATTTCAACTAGATTGAAATATTTAGCATGGCATTCCCTATTGAGGCATTTACAAGATCTGATTTCTACAAAATTACTATCTGTGATATGGAGAAGAAGTCATCAGGAGGGCACAAGTGAGAAAAGGAAGAACATTGAAACAGCTATGTATGCTGCAACAGTGTAAGAGAAAAATGATGGTGGTCATTAACAGGATGCCAACGTAGGTGACAGCTTGAATAGGACAGATTTAGGATATAATTTAAAGGTAGAACCAACAGGATTTACTAACAAAGTGTAAGAATATAGTGTTTGAAGGAATTAAAGGAGTTAAGCATGACTCCTAGGTTTGGGCCCAGGCAAGTAGAGGAATATAAAGCATTTCCTAAATGGAGAAAGAAACTACTAAGTTCACACGTGAGCATGTACACATCTACAAGCATGCACATGTTAGGGTAGAAAAAAACAAATATGCTATTTGGCTATGGTGAGTTTCAGAGGCATTTGGTAGAGTTGTCATTAGGCCATTGTAAGTTGAGTGTAACGATCAGTGGAGACCCAAGTTAAAGATATGTAGAAGGTATTAAGGTCCTGGAACAAGATGAGATCAGCTATGGAGTCAGGTACAGACTCAAAACTATGAGGACCAAGAACTGGACCAACATTTAGATAAAAAATGGAAGAGCCAGCAACGGTGATTGAGTAGGAAGAAGCAGTGCGTATAATGTTGCTGAACCTAAGTGAAGAAAATATCACAAAGAAAAGAGAGAGTTAATGATGTTAGCTTCCTAAATTTTTCTAGGAAGTTCAGCCAGCTAAAGAGAAAGAAGTCACCACTGATTCTAGCAATAAAGAAGTCCTTGGTAAACTTGGAAAATTCAATGTTAGTGAATAGAGACCCACAGGAGATTAAACACTGAATGGGCTACACTGAAAGCAGGACATGAGGAAGTTAGGCAGAAATGGGAACATTGTGGTTTAATGAAGAGCAGAGAAATGGGATGACAGCCAGGAAAAATGTAAGCCAAGGAAGACATTTTATTTTAGGGTGAGGAATATTTATTTTAATATTTCTATTCATATAATTAAGATGAGAAACAAAACAGCTGATAGGAATAACCCATTGGTAAGTGGACATATTTCAAATGCAGAAAGTAGGGAATAATTGAAAAAGTCTTTCCATGAATAGATGAGAGGAGGAAGGATCCAATGCCCACTGGAAAGATGGCACATAGTTAGCTGCAGCATCCAGGTTATTACATAGATTAGCTACATGAATGATAAATTCTCAACAATAGTAATAGAATTATTGATGAAGAGGAAGATAGGGATAAATTTTCAATGAATGAGGAGTGACCAAGATTTTGAAAGTTGATGTAACAGAGAAGGTTAGTAGGGGTTATATTCTGATGTATTCCAAAAGAGCTGCTTTTTTGAAAAAGGAATTCAAAGAAATGCATTAGACATAGAAATGGGGAGTAGGCAGGACACTTGATTATCTTCCATACCCCATATATATTCACACAAGAAAAAATTCACCACTTGAGGAGAAAGCAGAGTCATTGATGTGAGTCAGGTTTAGGTAAGACAACTAGGTAAGAAGAACATCCTGAGAAAATTTGAGAATGTGAGAAATTTTGCTCATGACACTTTAAGAATTCAAGAGAGCAAGCAGAATGGTTTGGGTAGGTAGGGAGTGGTATAAAAAAGGGTGTCATTAGGAGATTCAGAATGTCATGTGAATATTAAATTTGGACAGTAATAGGTGACCTGAATCTTGAACTTTGGATGGTTTATGAGTCAAACAGAAATGTAAGGGTTGGTATGAGTAGGACTGGTGGCCTCTCAGGGGAAAGTGGAAAGTGTGTTCTAGTGATTATGTCCTTCTTTTTTTATGTTCATTTATTGGTGCATTGTAATTATACATTATGATATATGTCAGGGTATCAACATCATACATGCACACATTGCACATTTAGCCCTCCCTCCAATCCCACCTTATTTCCTCCCCCTTCCCTCCCTTTCATGCTCTGGATAGTGATTGAGTCTTATAGGTTTGTGTATGTACATCATGTGCTATAGTGTGTTTCCCTCCACCCCCATCCCAACTCCCTCAGTTAGGTCACCTTCTTTGTCCATCTAAAGATTTCTTCTTCTTCCCTTCTAAGTCCCATTCTATCTAGCTACCACAGATTAGGGGGGACATCTGATTTTTTACTCTTAGTGACTTACTAATATCACTTAGCATAATGTTCTCTAGTTCTCTCCATTTCCCTGCAAATGATGTAATTTTGTTCTTCTTTATGGCTGCGTAAAATACCATTGTGTACATAACCCATAGTTTTGTGATCCATTCATCAGTTGATGGACACCTTGGCTGGTTCCAAAGTTTGGCAATTGTGAATTGTGCTGCTATAAACATAGATACACATGCATTAGACTGGGAGTTGGGTTTTAGTTATTTGGGGTAAATGCCTAGAAGTGGTATTGCTGGATCATACAGTAGGTTTATTCCCATTCTTCTGAGGATCCTCCACACTGTTTTCCAAAGTGGTTGCACTAATTTGCAATTCCACCAATAGTGTAGTAGAGTTCCTACTTCTCCACATCCTCGCCAGCATTTGTTGTTGTTTGTGTTTTTAATCATTGCCATTCTAATTGGGGTTAGGTGAAATCTCAGGGTAGTTTTGATTTGCATCTCTCTGATTGCGAATGATGATGAACATTTTTTCATACATTTATGGGCCATTTTTATTTCTTCTCCTGTGAAGTGTCTATTTAGTTCACTTGCCCATTTTTGATTGGGTTATTTGTTTTTTTAGTGGTGATTTTTTTAAGTTCTCTGTATATTCTAGATATGAGTCCTCTATCAGAGGAGTAGCTGGCAAAAATCTTCTCCCATTCTGTTGGCTCTCTGTTGAGGTTCTTGATTATTTCCTTTGCTGCACAAAAACTCTTTAGTTTAATGCAATCCCATGTATTAATCTTCACTTTAGTTTCCTGTGCCTTTGGGGTCTTCTTGAGGAAGTCTTTACCTGTGCCTATGTGTTGAAGTGTTGGGCCTATGCCCTCTTCGAGTACCTGCAAGGTCTCTGGTCTGATTTCTAGGTCTCTGATCCATCTTGAGTTGACTCTTGTATAAGGTGAGAAAGTGGGGTTTATTTCTATTTTTCTATATATGGTTAGCCAGTTTTGCCAGCACCATTTGTTGAAGAGGCTATCCTTTTTCCAGTGGGTGTTTTTAGCCCCTTTGTCAAAAATAAATTGGCTGTAGGTGTGTGGGTTTGTTTCAGAGTCTTCTATTCTGCTCCATAGGTCTATGTGTCTGCTTTTCTGCCAATACAATGCTATTTTTATTACTATGGCTTTGTAGTATAGTCAGGTATTGTGATGCCTCCTGCATGGTTCTTGTTGCTGAGAACTACTTTGGCTATTCTGGGTTTTTTGTTGTTCCAAATGAATTTAAGGACAGAATTTTCTATGTCAGTGAAGAATGACTTTGGTAATTTAATGGTTATTGCATTGAATCTGTAGAGCACTTTTGGGAGAATGGGCATTTTGATGATATTTATTCTGTCTACCTAAGAGCTTGGGAGATCTTTCCATCTTCTAAGATCTTCAATTTCATTTTTCAATGTTTTGTAGTTTTCCTTGTAGAGGTCTTTTACCTCCTTGGTTAGGTTTATTCCCAAGTATTTTATTGTTTTGGGGGATATCTTGAGTGGAAATGTCTTCTGGATTTCTTTTTCAGTGGATTTATGGTTGGCATACAGAAAAGCTTCTGATTTTTTAAGATTGATTTTGTATCCCGACACTTTGCTGAATT
>PVJS01061905.1:0-10869 GCA_004027185.1 Glis glis | reverse complement strand
CCTCCTTTCTTCCTCTCCTCCTCTTCTTCCTCCTCCCCTCCTCCTCCTCTTTCTCCTCTCCTCCTCCTCCTTCTTCTCCTCCTCCTTCTCTCTCTCTCTCGCTCTAGTTGTGGTACTGAGGATTGAACCCGGGGGGCTTCTACCTCTGAGCTACGCCCCTAGCCTTTTTATTGTTTACTTTGAGACAGGGTCTTACTAAGTTGCTAAGGCTGCCTGCCCTTGAACCTGCAATTCTCCTGTCTCAGCCTCCCAAGTACTGGGATTACTGGTGTGCACCACAGTGCTGGGCTCCAGACATTTCCAAATGTCTTCTGGAAGGCAAAGTCGCCCCAGTTGAGAACCACCAGGGTAGAGCTATTAGATCTGTTCTTAACCATTTCCTATCCACTTCCTCCAAGAAATTTCTAGACAAGAAGAAAATGTCCAGTCTGCTCTTACATCTGTAGACAGACAACCAATAACAATGATGATGACGACGACGATGACAAAGATGATGATGACCACAAACATGATAGGTACCATTTAACAAGTGCCTACTAAGTACCAGTTACCATGCTAAATACTTCACTCCCCCCCCACCACAGATATTTTCCCCATTTCAGAGATGAAGGAAACGAGGCTCAGAGAGGTTAGGTAACTTGCCCCAGCTGTACATACCAATATATGGCAAAGCTAGGATGTATTAGCTTCTTATTGCTGCTATAATGAGCATCTGCAATTTTAGTGACTTACACATTTATTTATAGTGGTAGAGGTCAGAAGTCTTTTTTTTCTTTTTTTGAGGTACTGGGGATTGAACCCAGGGGCATCCTACCTCTGAGCTACATTCCCAGCCCTATTTTCTATTCTTTATTTTGAAACAGGGTCTCACTAAGTTGTGGAGGGCCTCACTAAGTAGCTGAGGCTGGTCGTGGAGCCGGATCCTCCTGTCTCAGCCTCCCAAGTACTGGGATTACAAGCGTGTACCACCACGCCCGGCTGTCAGAAGTCTAAAGTCAGTCGCAGTGGGCTAAAGTCTAAGTGTTCAAGGGCTGCATTCCTTCTGGAGGCTCTAGGGAGAACATTCTTTGCTTTTTGCAGCTTCTGCAAGCCACAGTGTCCCTTGACTCATGGCTCCTTCCTCCACCATCAAACCGGCAGTGCAGCACCTTCATGTCTCTGTCTCCCTTCCCTCCCTCTCTTCTTCCCTCTCTCCCTCTCTTTTCTGGCACTGGGGATTGAACCCAGGGGCATGCTACCTCCGAGCTACATCCCAGCCCTTTTAATTTAATTTAATTTTATCTTATTTTTATTCTGAAATGGGGTCTTGCCAAGGGTCTCGCTAAGTGGCTGAGGCTGGCCTCGAACCTGTGATCCTCCTGTCTTAGCCTCCCAAGTACAGATGTGCGCCACCATACCCACCTGGGATCTTTTTTTTTTTAAGCGCAAGAGCCAGGTGTGGTGGCACATGTTTGTAATCCCAGTACTTGGGAGACGGAGACAGGAGGATTACAGGTTTGAGGACAGCCTCAGCAAGTAGTGAGATGTTCATCAACCTAGCGAAACCCTGTTTCAAAATAAAAATAAAATAGGGCTGGGGGTGTAGCTCGGAGGTAGAATGCCCCTGGGTTCCATCCCCAGTACCTCCCCCGCCAAAAAAATAAATAAATAAATAAAAATAAAAAAAGACCTCTGGTTAGACAAAGCAGATAGAGCACAAGTAGTCATCTCTGTTTTGTCGTGACCTCCCCCCCACAAATGACATCCGAAGCCAAAGGGAACTGGAGAGAAGACAAGGATCTTAGAGAGAGGCCAGTCCAGGGTTGAAAGCTGGAAAAGCAGAAGGCCGAGCAGGCCTTGTCGGCCTGGGAAAGGCTGAGGCCCAAACCTGCAGGCCGGGTAGGCCAATGAAAGCCACGTGCGCCGAAGAAAGCCCCCAAGACTCACAGACGGCTTCCAACAGCTGTCCCAAAGTCAGGTGCCACGTGGGGCTGGAGAGGAGAAGATAAGTGTTGAGCAGCTCAGTTCTCTCTGTCTTCACTGCTGTGGGGCCTGCTGAGCTCACAGCTGGGCACCCTCGCTAGTGAGTGGATCAGGAGGGCCAGGCATGGTGGTGCACACCTGTAATCCCAGGATTTGGGAGGATGAGACAGAGGATCGCAGGTTCGAGACAGCCTCAGCAATTTAGTGAGACCCTGTTTCGAAATAAAAAGTAGAAAGGACTGGGGATGTAGCTCAGAGGTAGAGTGGATCAGGAGGAGGCAGATCTGCACTGCCCAACAGGAGAGCTGTGTGTGGCCATTAAAACTTAGAAGAGCCAGGGCAGCCGGGTGTGGTGGCGCACGCTTGTAATCCCAGTACTTTGGGAGGCGAAGACCGGAGGATCCGGGTTCGCGGCCAGCCTCAGCTCTCTCTCTCTCTCTCTCTCCCTCCCTCTCTCTCTCTCTCTTTCTACTTAGTGAGGCCCTCCACAACTTCGTGAGACCCGGTTTCAAAATAAAGTATAAAAAAATAGGGCTGGGGGTGTAGCGCGGAGGTAGAACACCCCATTCAATCCCCCGTACTGCAAAAAGAAAAAAAAAAAAAAGAGCCAGGGTGGCCCATGCTTGCAATCCCAGTACTTGGGAGGCTGAGATAAGAGGATTGTGGGTTTGAGGCCAGCCACAGCAATTTAATGAGACACTGTTTTAAAATAAAAAATAAAATAGGACTGGGGGTGTAGCTCAGAGGTAGAATGCCCCATGGGTTCAATCCCCAGTATTACATACAAAAAAATTATTTAAAATTAAGCAAAATTAAAATGTTAGTGCCTCAGTCGCATTAGCCACATTTCAAGTGTCCCATGTCCACTGTGGCTGGTGGTTCCAGTACTGGACAGCACAGGGCTAGAACAAGTCCAAGATTGCATGAAGTGCCTTTGGACAGCACCGCTCCAGACCCCGACCCCCCAAAGTGTGGTCAACGGATGGGCAGCACAGGCCTCTGGCGCCTTGTTAGAAACACAGACTCTTGGCTCCACACGGCCTGCAGAGTGAGACCGCCAACCTGCAGCAGATCCCCGGAGTCCACACCCACACTTGCCTGAGAGGCGCAGCCCTGGACTGCAGACCCAGAGCTGCTGAGAGCGTTTCTGGCCGAAAAAGAGGCTGAGAGGGGGGCCAGACCTGCACCGTGGGCTCACCCTCCTGCGAGCCAGGCTCCCTCCAGAACCCACACGGGGCTCCGGGAAACCGACCCGCCAAACAAAACATACCTACCATTAGCCTATGGAGAGGCAACTAGCCTACGAGCTCCGCCCCACACCCAGAGCTTCCAATGGGCTTTTTTCTTTTATCCCCCAATGAGCTTTTTAGTGCTTTACTTTCTTTCTTTATTTTTGTTTTTTCTTTTTTCACTTATTTTTATTTATTGCTTTTTTTGTTTGCCTTACTTTTTTTGTGGTACTGGGAATTGAACCCAGGGACATTCTACCTCCGAGCTACTCCCCCAGCCCTATTTTTTATTCTTTATTTTGAAACAGGGTCTCACTAAATTGAGGAGGGCCTCACTAAGTAGCTGAGGCTGGCCACAAACCCGGATCCTCCGGTCTCAGCCTCCCAAGTACTGGGATTACAAGCGTGTGCCACCACGCCTGGCTTGCCTTACTCTTTAAATAGGAACAGGTAGCCGGGCGTGGTGGCGCACGCTTGTAATCCCAGTACTTTGGGAGGTGGAGACCGGAGGATCCGGGTTCGCGGCCAGCCTCAGCTTGCGCATGCGCGCGAGCGTTCTCTCTCTCTCTCTCTCTCTCCCTGTCTCTCTCTCTCTCTCTCCCCTTAGTGAGGCCCTCCGCAACTTCGTGAGACCCGGTTTCAAAATAAAGTATAAAAAATAGGGCCGGGGGCGTAGCGCGGAGGTAGAACGCCCCTGCGTTCAATCCCCGGTACCGCAAAAAAAAAAAAAAAAAATAAATAGGAACAGGTAGCCAAGGATCATCTATAGACCTTTGGGAGGGAAAAGGCCTCAAATACAATGAACACACAGCAAACAAGACGAACAGATGACATTTAAAGCAAACAGGCAAAACAGACAGCAGACGAAAACTTCAATATTCTCAGGGAGAGAAGACATAGCATCTATACAACAAGAACAGGATGCTGTAAGAAAGGAATATTCTGGAGCTGGGCATGGTGGCACACGCTTATAATTCCAGTACTTTGGGAGGTGGAGACTGGAGGATCCAGGTTCGTGGCCAGCCTCAGATCTCTCTCTCTCTCTCTCTCTCTACCTGTCTCTCTCTTTCTACCTAGTGAGGCCCTCCGCAACTTCGTGAGACCTGGTTTCAAAATAAAGTATAAAAAAATAGGGCCGGGGGTGTAGCGCGGAGGTAGAACGCCCCTGGGTTCAATCCCCGGTACCACAAAAAAAAAAAAAAAAAAGAAAGGAATATTCTGAGAACAAGACAGGATGCTAGGGAATTTAGAATGTCACATTTAAATTGTGACAAAAGTGTTGTATGAAAGGAGAGGTTAGCCCTCCCCTTGATAAAATGTGACAAAAGAAATTTAAAAATCAATGAAGGGCTGGAAGACTTGAGAAAATGTCTCCTAATATGGACAAAAAGGCAAAAAGAAAGTAGGTGCAAACAGATTATTCCAGGAGGCCCAACATCCTAATAATAAGAATTCCAGAAAGGGTGTAAAACAAATGATCAACTTTCACATGAAATGGCACTGGGTTTGACAGCAGCATCATTAGAAAGCTCTGGGACAGCTCTTCAAAATTCTGAAGGAAAATAACCCCCAGCTTAGAAGGATATCATAAGCCAATCCGAATATCAAGCGTGAGGTTAGAATAACAACATTTGAGGCATGCAAGAACATTTGGAAACACCTCACCCCATGTATCTTTTCCCAGGAAGCTCCTGGAGGATGCACCCTGCTACCATGTGTGTGTGTGTGTGTGTGTGTGTGTGTGTGTGTGGAGAGGGGGGCTGAGCAAGAGAGGGGCAGGGGATCCAGGGACCAGGGGCTCCAAAAGGAAGGAGCAAGGGGTGCCCCAGGGCCATGCATCTGGGGACAACTAGTCGAACCAAGGTAAGGAAGGGGTGAAGGGGACTCTGCCAGGCAAGAGAAAAAAATGAAGCAAGTAGATTTTCTGATGTGTTTATCGAGACTGAAAGGTGATCTACTTTTCCTTTGGGGTTTGGGGGGATAAACGTATGATAGAAAACTAAGCTCCCAGCTCTGGGTGGGAGTGCATGCCTGTAATCCCAGTCCTTGGGAGGCTGAGACAGAAGGATCGCAGGTGTTAGGCCAGCAACTTAGCGAAACCCTGTTTCAAAATAAAAAAAATAAAATAGGGCTGGGGGTATAGCTCAGAGATAGAATGACCCTAACACCACAAAAATACATACATACATACATACATACATACATACTAAGCTTCTCCAAAGTTAGGGGACAAAACTCCTCCCTCTGCTTGAGCCCCGTTCCATCCCCCACGACTTCTCTTCACCACTTGCTGTCCTCTCTGTGGTGGCCCCAGCGGGCAGCTCCTGGTCATCACAGGACTCTGTAGTACCCAATCCGAAAACTATGGAGTCCACTGCCCCATACTTTACAAATGGGGAAACTGAGGAACAGCGAGGCACCCAGGGGCACACAGAGAGAGGAAGTTCATCTGCTTTTGAGACCTCCCTTCTGGATCATTCCAAACCAGATCAGTAGCAACAATTTCAAGGACCAAATCTGCTGTAACCGCGCCAAATTTCTAAAGAGCATGAACCAAGGTTCCTGAGTTCCTTCTACCTGCCACCTATCAGAGAAAGAGTGTGTAGATGTAACTGAGTTTCCTATACCGTGGACAAGGCAACTGCAAACTTCTAGGGGAAAAATCAGAAGTGGGAGGCAAGAAACAAGTCAAACCCCAGAGAAGCCAGCGGCCTCCTCAGCCTGTGTGCCCGGAGGGCTCCCTATTTTATTTACTTAAAAACCAAGGCCACTGGCCTCTTACAAACCCTCCACCCCACAAACAAAAATCTGAGTTTTCCACTAATAGATCTTTCATTTTGATTCTTATGATAGAAAACTAAGCGCCCCCAAAAGACTTTTGATTCTCTGCCTCGTCCTCCGCCTTTTCCAAGGGCCACCTCAACGTGTTTGTTATTAACAAGTTAAGGATAAAAATGCTCTCTGGAGTATCTTCATCATAATATAGGATCTGGGAAATCTAATTTTCCAGAATCTTAACATGTGATATTCTTTCTTGGAGCCCGAATGTCCCTGTCTATGGAGCCTCATCACCTTCCTGATTAACAGAGCCACCTTGGAAACCCTGGCTCGGAGGGTGGGGGGCAGGGCCCCGGCCTGGGAGTGAGGGGTCCTGCATTCAAGTCTCACCCCTGTTACTTACTTGAGGTGTGACCGTGAGCAAGTCACTTGTTCTGTCGGGACTGAAGTTTACTCTCCGGCAAATGGACAGCTGGGACCCGGTGACCTCCCTCTCAGGCTCCTTCCATCCTGTGACTTCAAGTGTCCCGTGCGGTTCAGGACGTGGCCCCTCGGCCTCCCACGCCCTCCATTCCAGAAGGAACACCCCTCCCCTTTCCTGCCCGGCCCGAGCCTGGCAGGCGCTGGACTGCAGGGAGGACGGAGGTGGGGAACAATCCCAGCGTTCAGGCCGCCGCGGTGAGAGCTGGCCGGCCGCCAGTCACAACAGGCCCCCAGATACAGAGGGGCGATTGTCTGGGGACCCGCGGCTCCACGTAAACCTGCGCTCTCGCCTGCCTGCGGCCTCCTCTCACTCCCCACCCTCTCAGGCGACAGCACCAGCCCCCAGCTCGGTGGGGAGGTGGATGTGGACGCTACATGGACCTGAGCGGCCCTCTGTGGGCTGGGAGGCCCAACAAAAAGAAGGGGAAGGCAGGCCATCTGGGTGGCCATGGTGGGGTGGAGGAGGGCAGGGAAGTCTTTGGACAGGGTAAGGGACAGTGGAGAGAGGGTCAGTTTCTGACTTCCTCACTACCTACCACGAGACTATCGGTGAGGAACTTTCTTCTCTTCTCTAGGCCTTGGGTTCTTCAGATATGTATATATCAGGAGGATCACAGGTTTTTTCTTTTTTTTTTGTGGTATGGGGATTGAACCCAGGGGCATTCTACCTCCGAGCTACACCCCCGGCCCTATTTTTTATATTTTATTTTGGCCCAGGATCACAGGTTTGAGGACAGCCTCAGCAAGTAGTGAGACTCTCATCAACCTAACGAGACCCTGTTTCAAAATAAAAATAAGAGCCAGGCGTGGTGGCGCACGCTTGTAATCCCAGTACTTAGGAGGCTGAGACCGGAGGATCCGGGTTCACAGCCAGCCTCAGCTACTTCGTAAGGCCTCCGCAACTCAGCGAGACCCTGTTTCAAAATGAAGAATAAAAAATGGCGCTGGGGGTGTAGCTTGGAGGTAGAATGCCCCTGGGTTCAATCCCCAGTACCACAAAAAAATAATAAAATAAATAAAAATAAAAATAAAATAGGGCTGGGGGTGTAGCTCAGAGGTACAATCTCCAGTACCACACACAAAACATTTTTTTTTAAAAACAGGGTCTTGCTAGGTTGCTGAGGGTCTTGCCAAGTTGCTGAGGCTGTCCTTGAACCTGTGATCCTCCTTCCTCAGCCTCCCAAGTACTTGGATTACAGGCATGTAATCCCACGCCAGGCGTGGTGTGATTGTCTTGCCTTTATGCTGTGAGGACTCCATTAAATAAGATGATCAGCTTGTAAATGCCAGGGTGGCACAGTAATGATAGCAAGAGTTGGACTCAGATGGACGTAGGTCCGCATCCCACCTCTGACACCTCTCTCCTCAGTGCTGTGGACAAATTATTCACCCACCTCATTTTCCTCATCTGGATTGTAAGGAAACTGAATAAGAACTGACTGAAAGCACCCTACCCAATACACATGCTTGAAGGAAGGAAGAACTGGTTATGAACACATCATAACTTTTGGGGGCCCTTCCTACTACAATACATTTTTGTGGTCTCTAAAAAACTATTTTTCAAGCCGGGCATGGTGGCACATGCTTGTAATCCCAGTACTTAGGAGGCTGAGACTGGAGGATCCGGGTTCGCGGCCAGCCTGGGCTACTTAGTGAGACCCTCCGCAACTTAGTGAGACCCTGTTTCAAAATAAAGAATAAAAAATAGGGCTGGGGGTATAGTTCAGAGGTAGAACGCCCCTGGGTTCAATCCCCGGTACTGCAAAAAATATATATATTTTTCCCTTCATTTTTTTTTTTTTTGGTATGGGGATTGAACCCAGGAGCATTCTACCTCTGAGCTATACCCCCGGCCCTTTTATTAATTTTGAAACAGGGTCTTGTTAAGTTGCTGAAGGCCTGGCCAAGTTGCTGAGGCTGGCCTTGAGCCTGCAACTCTTCTTAGTCTCCAAAATACTGGGATTATAGGTGTGTGCCACCATGCCTGGCTTCCTCCCTCAATTTCAAAAGAAATTAAAACCTCCTTGGAGGTCCTTGAAAGTATTGTGGGCCTCGTCTGCTGGTCCAGTGGCCCTGTTGTTGGTTCAAAGTTCTCTGGGTACCGACCTGTCCTGAGCACCACCTCCATGTCTGCTGGGCCCGGTATCCTCATCTCAGGAACCCACCGTGGAGCTCAGAGTCCTGGGACACTGGGTTGAACTCAGGGGCCCCTGTGTGTGCCAAACGTCCTAGTTTCAGTGTGAGGACTCTGGGGCCCTGACCTGACAGTCTGATGGGCCCCAGAGAACTGCACACCTGGGACCGGGAGAATTCAGGCGTGCCCACGGCTGTAGGCCTTGGCGTGGGCTGGAGGAGTAGGGGTGGGTGGCGAGCAGTTACCACTCATGGCCACCATCACTCCTTTCTGCCATGCTGGGGCTTCACATTCACGATCCCACTGAATCCTCGTCACGCCCCACTCTATACCTCGACCAGCTGAGGCTCAGAGAGGTCGGGTCACTCATCACAGAGCTAGCAGAGCAGGATTGGGACCTAGTCTTTCGTTTCCCAGCGCCCGCCCTGTCCTTCCTTGAGGTGTTGGAAGGAATGTGGAAGAGACTTCCCGGGTGTGCAGAACATGGGGATGAGTGAGTCAGAGGTCCAGGAAACCCAGGATTGAGCAGGAAAGAGGCTGGGGGAAGGATGCACTGTGTGTGCCAGGTGCCGAGCTCGCCCCGGGGTGAGCAGGCTGGACGCGGGGAGGCGAGCGTGCCAGCACGGGTGCCTTCCTGCGCTGGCGTGTCCCCAGCTGGCCCTGGGTGTGGGGGCAGCTGGGCCAGGTGGGGCTGTTGCTAAACAGGCTAATGGGGACTTCATTTTCTCACCAAGCTGCCCAGAGCCATGTCTGTTTATCCACAAACCACAGCAGATGCAGAGCTCAGCCAAAACCTGCCCGGGTCAGGGACCACTGGCTGCCCAGGAGGGAGGCGCTGAGTCACAGAGCGAGAGGTGGGATGACCGGGCGGGGCCTGAGGCCCCAAGTTCACCTGAGGAGGGAGAGTTCTAGTTGAGGACAGGGAGCTTGTCTCCACCTCCAATCACTCCACACCAGCTGGGTGGGGTATGCCCTCCGTGTGACCCATTCACCAAAAGCCTGCACCTAAAACCCACCAGCTGCGTAGGCACCCCAGAGAACTTTCTAGAAACAAATCTGACCATGCCCAGCTTTGCTTAGACCTTCGGTGGCCTCTCCTCAGCTAAGATGAACAAAGTCCAAACTCCTTAGCAGGCCTTTCGCTAGCCAGCACGTCTAGCTGTTCTCCAGCATGGTGTCCACTGTCTACATGTGGATATGGAGCCCTTGACGTGGCTGCTCTGGGTGGAGATGTGTTCTGAGTGTCACGTACCCACAGGATTCCAAAGCCCTAGCACAACATGAAAGGAGGTAAGGATGGTGGTGGCGCACGCCTGTAATCCCAGCACTCAGGAGGCTGAGACAGGAGGATCGCAGGTTCACTGCCAGACTTAGCAACTTAGCAAGACCCTCAGCAACTTAATGAGACCCTGTTTTAAAATAGAAAATTAAAAAATAGGGCTGGGGGTGTCGTTCAGAGGTAGAACACCTCTGGGTTCAATCCCTAGTACCACTAAAAAAAAAAGTATGTAAAATATCACATTTATAATTTTTTCTGTTGATCATGTGGTATTGATACGTCTAAACTCCATGAACACGGCTTGGCGCAGTGGAGGTGGGGCGCCTAGTTGTTGCATGAAATAGACGGATTCGGGGCTGAGTGAGTGAGCAGGGAACGCTCGGGAGCTGCTGACTGTCTGCAGCCCTGAGCAAGGACCGAGCCCAGGTCACCGGCTCCTGCTCTTCCCACCACGCGTGGCTGCCACCGTGATGTGAACGTGACACTAAAGCGCTGAGCGCAGTGGTGCTCAGGGGGAGAGGGTGCGAGTGGGGCCCAGGGCAGGGCAGGCTGCTTGAAGGGGTGCATTTGAGAGACGCCCCGTGGTCATTAGCTCTTGGGCTGTGGGTTCAGAGCAACCCGACTCTGAATTCCAGTTACACAATAATAGCTTCTGTTGGCTTGGTTCCCGGGGCCAGCGCCTGCTAAGCACCTGCCGCTACTTGATTGTCTCATCTGGCCTGGGAGCAGTGCGTGTTATGTCTAAGTACACAGGCTAAGTACCTGATCCAGGTCCCCAGTTGAGGGAGGATGATGGAAATCAGGGAGTCTGACCTCAGAAGCGGATCCACATTTTGATGTCTCATTGGTAAGAATAAATATTTTTTTCAATTTATTTTTGCGGTACTGGGGATTGAACCCAGGGGCATTCTACCTCTGAGCTACACCTCCAGCCCTATTTTATTTTATTTTTTTGCGGTACCGGGGATTGAACCCAGGGGCGTTCTACCTCCGCACTACACCCC
>PVJS01061904.1:0-10873 GCA_004027185.1 Glis glis | reverse complement strand
AAAAAAAAAAAAAAAAAAAAAAAAAAAGGAAAGTGAATGGGACATATTTTTCTCTTTAGTCAGTAAACTTTGTGATATACTTATAAAATTAAAAGAAAATCAGCCAAAGTAGGGGGGAAAGAAACCAATTTTTATAGCACCCCCATTATTTGCTGTGTCCCTGGATCCCTATAATAACCCAATGGGGGAAGTGTTGATACAGATTACAGATTAGAAATCAAGGCACAGAGAGGTTCAATAGCTTGCCCCAAGACTCCATCTTACAAATTGAGGAGCTGATCTATAGACACCGTGTGTTTGGACTCTTGGCCCAGTGCTCTTCCCAGCTATCCAGGCAGCTGAGCAGTAGGTTTCCTAGAGACCTTCTCCCACATTCACAGAGTCCCTAGGTTTGGGGGTGGCGATTGTGGTGCAATTGGGGAGACCAGGGGAGCAGCTTGCAGGCTCCATGTCTGCTCTGCTGATGAGCTGAAGTGCCCAGATGGTGGGAGAAGGCCTTGGTTCCTGTGAGTGATCCCTTGGCTGTCAGAGTCCTGGCATTTCCATGGCAGTTTCTGGAAGGTCTGCATACCCATTAGGAACCAATGTCCATGTCAATGTCTTCTTTGGCTGGTGCAAGGTACTCTCCTGGTCCCTAGGGCTGGCAGTGTGGCTTCAGAATCAGGCAGAAAGGAAGTGACCATTCACTGGTGCCTCAGTCTGCTCAGGTTGCCAACAAAATACCACAGACTGTGTGGCTTAAGCAACAGAAATTGATTTTATACAGTGCTGAAGCCTGGAAAATCCAAGGTCAAGGAGCTAGCGTGGTCAACGCAGGCTAGACTTCCCTTCCTGGATTCTTGCTTTATCCTCACATGGCTGGAATTCTGATGTCTCTTCTTAGGAGGGCACTAATCCCAGCAGAGGACCCCACCCTTATGACATCATGTAGATGTAATTAACCCCCAAAGGCCCATCGCTAGATACTATCACATTGGGGTCTTCAACGTCTGAGTGTTGGAGGCCTACAGGTCAGTCGCTGGTGCTGCCTTTCCACCTTTGGTCAAGTCCCTTGCTTTCTTACCAGTGAAATGGGCATTATGATGCCAAAGGATGGTGAGTAAGAGTCCTGCCCTGCTATCGTTCTTGTCCTTCTGTCTTTTCAGAGGCCTTTTAGCAGGTTCACATTCAGGCATCAGAAGGGGCCATCTGCCCTACTGAGAAAAAGAGCTAAATGCTATTTCCCTTGTGAGCTCAGCTGGGGGTTGGGATGGGGAGGGGGGAGGGCCCTCAGCTGAACCTGCATCTAGATGCCTGGAAACTCAAGGAATGTGGCTACTGTGCCCATTTGAAGGTCAAACCATTGATTGAGCGGCCTGTGTATCTTTTACATCTTTCCAAATTAGGCTTTTGTTAAACCTTCAAAGTCTGACTCCTGAATGTTCAGTTGCTAAAAATAGAGATTTTACGGAGGCCTGTGTTAGCTTTCCGTTGCTATAACAAAATATCTGAGATAATTCACTTATAAAAAATAGGAAGGTTTATTTTGTCTCATGGTTTTGGAGGTTCCAGTTCACAATTCATTTGCCCCATTACTTGGGGCCTGTGGCAAGTTAGCAAAATAGAAAATAAAAAAGGGCGGAGGATGTAGCTCAGAGGTAGAATGCCCCTGGGTTCAATCCCCAGTACTAAAAACAACTCCCTAAAAATAACAACAACAACAACAAAAATTAAATTAAAAAAACAAGTTTGGCTGGGGGTGGTGGCACATGCCTGTAATCCCAGTACTTGGGAGGTTGAGACAGGAGGATCGCAGGTTCGAGGCCAACCTCAGCAACTTAGTGAGGCCCTCAGCAATTTGGCGAGACCCTGTTTCAAATAAAACATAAAATAGAGCTGGGGGTGTAGCTTAGAGGGTAGAATGCTCCTGGGTTCAGTCCCTAGCACCAAAAAAAAAAAAAAAAAAGAAGTGGGGCCTAGTGGAAAGTGCTTAGGTGATTGGAACATGCCTTGAGAGGGCTGTGGGGCCTCAGCTCCATCTGCTTTTTGCTTCCTGGCCATGAGGTGAACATTCTTGCTCCACTCCATGCTCCTGCCAGCCCATCATTGATAGGATTTCACCCCTGTGCTCCAGATGGAAACGGGGTCCTGGAGGAGGCTCAGATGCCCTGCCCTGCCTGCACCATGCACCAAAGTGGGGTGTCCAGGCCTCAGGGCTGCTCACGGACTAACGAGTTCAGTGATTGACTTGTGATTATTTCTTTTTTTTTTTTCTTGCAATACTGGGGATTGAACTCAGGGACATTCTACCTCTGAGCTATACCCCCGACCCTATTTTTTAATTATTTATTTTGAAACAGGGTCTCACTAGGTTGTGGAGGTCCTCACTAAGTAGCTGAGGCTGGCCGTGAACCCGGATCCTCCGTTCTCAGCCTCCCAAGTACTGGGATTACAATCATGCGCCACCACGCCCGGCAATTTGTGATTATTTCTGAACAGCCTAAACCCAGACTTTTGTCTTCACTGAACTCTTGTGGCTTCTGGTTGGAAATGTCCCTACTGCCATTTCCTGGTGCCCCAGAACCACTGTCAGACCAGTCACGGCTTCCCTGGCTACACCTCTGTGCACACATCCTCGCTCCCACTGGGATATGGGCAGCTGCCCAGGGCCTCCCTGGGGCCTGCTTTTCCTTGTGGTTCTGCGGGGGCGCCTCCTGTCAGGTGGCTTATAAAGAGGCCAAGTTCGGGTGCGGCGCCTCAGCAGAGCTGGCAGGGTTGGGCTGCTCTGGTGTGTCGTGGAAACAAGCTGTCTTTTTGTTCTGTTTTGTTTTGCTTTGTTTTTGAGAGGATTGAACCCAGGGGCATTCTACCTCTGAGCTACACCCCCAGCCCTTTTTATTTTGAAACAGGGTCTTGCTAGGTTGCAGCGGCTGGTCTCAAACCTGTGATCCTCCTGTCTCGGCCTCCCAAGTACTGGGATTATAGGCGTGTGCCACCACGCCCAGCTGGAAATAAGGTTTTATACAACTACCTGGTTAAAAATAAATGTTCTCAAGCCGGGCGTGGTGGTGCACACCTGTAATCTCAGTACTTGGGAGACTGAGACAGGAGGATCACAGGTTTGAGACCAGCCTCAGCAAATGAGTGTCTCAAAATAAAAAATAAAAGGGGCTGGGGAGGTAGCTCAGTGGTAGAGTGCCCCTGGGTTCAATCCCCAGTACACACACACACACCCGCATTCTCCCAGTGCGTGGAGTGTCACGGCGGGACAGAGGTGAGGGATGGGTTCAATCCAAGATGCTGCGTTCACACACAGCCTTGTAATGACAATCATCATTTCCTGTTTTGATTGTACAACTTGGTCACAGTGGTACCAAAGCAGCTGATCAAGCTGGCCCATGTCGGGAGGCACTGTGGGGCAACAAAAAGAACTCCAGGTATATTCTCTTAGTCTACTCTCATTTACCATCTCGTGGGCACATAGTGCTATCTTTCCAAAAACTCAAGATTCAGAAGGGTTAGGTAACGTGGCCGTGGTCACGGCAGATAGTGGTGACAGGGTAGGATTCAGAACCAGAGCTGGTGAGGTCCAGACTTAGGGGCACTTAGGTTGGCCTGTGTCCTTTCTGCTGCTCCTGCACACGTGCTACGCAGGCTCAGGCTGGACACAGAGAAATGATGTTTTATACACTGTTGGTGGGGCTGTCAATTAGTGCAACCACTATGGAAATCAACTTGGAGGTTCCTCAAAAGATTAGGAATGGAACCGCCACATGAGCCAGCTGTACCTCTCCCCAGAATCTTCCAAAAGAAAGGATACTATAGTGATACAGACATAACCACATTTATAGCAGCACAAGTCATAGTAGCCAAATTATAGCCAGGTGTGGTGGTGCACAATTGTAATCCCAGTACTTGGGAGGCGGAGACCGGAGGATCCGGGTTCGCGGCCAGCCTCAGCTACTTAGTGAGGCCCTCTGCAACTTCGTGAGACCCGGTTTCAAAATAAAGGATAAAAAAATAGGGCCGGAGGTAGAATGCCCCTGGGTTCAATCCCCGATACCGCAAATAAATAAATAAATAAATAAATAAATAAATAAATAAATAAACAAATAAAATAAATAGATAGATGCAGAACGCAAGGACAAGAGACCTGGTCAACAAACCAGTGAGACAGGCAAAGCTGAGGCTGGTGGATCTTCCTTGGTACCCGCTGCCACCAGCCCTCCCCTCCCCTGTGCTGTGACTCTTCTATGATACCTGGGAGGACTGTGTCCACACACGGGCTTGGGCAAGTAAACTTTCATGTTCTCCAATGTAACCATGTATCCCAAGGTGCTTGTTCTAGACAGCACATTCTGAGACCTGGTGCCTCATCCTGAAGGGAGACATTCGGTTTGAGAGAGCCCTGTGTGACAGGGCAGGGAGGAGGAGGGCCTCCTGGTCAGGCTTCTCCTGGGACAGAGCAGAAATCTCCACTCTGCAGACTGACCTGGGCGCCCTCCCTCCTTCCGCTGCCTTAATGCCCTTTTTGCAGAAAGGACCCCCAATCCCAGACCATCTGACTGCTGGCAGCCATGCTGAACCAGAGGCCCCTCCACTGGACGAGGGGCCAGGTTCTCTGATAGTGGCCAGTCTGTTGAAATTATGGGGCTGGGGGATGGCAGCCATGGCTGATTGAAGTCCCTGTTTCCCTTGTACCAAGGCAGTAATGAATTCAGGTACCACCAGCGCATCACCTTGAGAGAGAGATAGGTTATCTGAGAGAGCTGGAATCCAAATGAGAGAATCAGGTCACCATTAGGTTTTCTCAGTATTAATGTTAATATTAGCCCAGCATGGTGGTGCACGCCTGTAATCCCAGTACTTGGGAGGCAGAGACAGGAGGATCACAGATTTGAGGCCAGCCTCAGCAACCCAGACCCTACTTCAAAAACAAAAAATAGAGCCAGGTGTGGTGGCGCACGCTTGTAATTCCAGTACTTGGGAGGCAGAGACTGGAGGATCCGGGTTCGCGGCCAGCCTCAGCTACTTAGTGAGGCCCTCCGCAACGTCGTGAGACCCGGTTTCAAAATAAAGTATAAAAAATAGGGCCGGGGCTGTAGCTTGGAGGTAAAACGCCCCTGGGTTCAATCCCCAGTACCGCAAAAAAATAAAATAAAAAACAAAAAGGGTTGGGGGTGTAGCTCGGAGGCAAAATGCACCTAGGTTCAACCCCAAGTACAAAAAAAGGTTACTATTAAATGGAAGCCTTATTCGAATTTGACCAAAATTTGATCTGTTGACCTTCAGGAGCCCCACCTCCTCCACATGGAGCTGGGCGGGGAGCCCGGGGTGGGGGCTTCTGCTGACTCTGGCCCTTTTCAGCTCAGGGTGATGCTCTGTGTGTGTGCCTGTGACCCGTCGTCCTCGGAGGAGCAGGAGCGTGGACACCGTGGTGACAGTGCGGGTGTGTGGCAGGGCACCATGGCTAGGCCCTGACTGTACTGTCCTGCACACTCCTTAGCTTCCAGAGCAGCCCAGCTCAGGCACTCGGCCGGGGTCCTGGACACAGCAGGCGGGCAGTCTGAGTCCAGATGCCAGTCTTCCCAAGGCCCAGCTGAGAGGTTGGAGGTGAGTCACGGAACTAGTGTTGGCATCTGTCGTGTAGCAGGGTTACAGGATGTGGTGACTGTGTTCGCAGGCTCTCAGGCGGCTCCTGCAGGTGGACCCCCACAGAGCTTCACACCCTGGGCCGAGGCCAGGGATGACACCGCCCATTCATGGCTGCACGCTCGGTGTGGAAACCGCATCAGATGGAGCCGAGGATGTGTGTGCCGGTCTCGCCTCCAAGTGCCAGTCCATGGGAACACTGGCAAGGTTCGCCGAAGAGGGGGTTATTTGGTCCTTTTCTGAAGGAATCCGTCCATCTACAAAGTGAATCGTGTACTTTGAGATCCCACGTGTCCAGGTACTTTTGTGCTTGAGCAGGAAGGCGATGATGGTTTGCAAAGACACGCTGGACGTGCCAGTGGCCGCCAGGTATATGTGACGGTGCTCGGCATCGCTAATCACCAGGGAAATGCATGTCTAAACCGCAATGAGACCTCGCCTCGCCCCTCACAATCCAAGTGCCCACTGGTGGATGAGTGGATGAAGAAAACGTGATATACATACACAATGGAATACTATTCAGCCTTAAAAAGAAGGAAAGCCTGCCACTTGCAACGACATGGGAAGACCCGGAGAATATCACATTGAGTGAAATAAGACAGATGCTGAAAGACAAATACTCACAATCTTACATGTGGAATTTATTTATTTATTTATTTATTTATTTACTTATTTTTTTTTGCGGTACCGGGGATTGAACTCAGGGGCGTTCTACCTCTCTGCGCTACGCCCCCGGCCCTATTTTTTATACTTTATTTTGAAACCGGGTCTCATGAAGTTGCGGAGGGCCTCACTAAGTAGAGAGAGAGAGAGAGAGAGAGAGAGCGAGCGAGCGAGAGAGCTGAGGCTGGCCGCGAACCCGGATCCTCCGGTCTCCGCCTCCCAAAGTACTGGGATTACAAGCGTGCGCCACCACGCCCGGCTTGGAATTTATTTTTATATACTTTTATTGGTGCATTATAGTCTCACATCATAATGTAAGTCATAGTGATAGTGACATACATGCACACACATGATATGTAGAATTAAAAGTAGAGTCATAGTAGTAGAGAGGAGAAGGGTGGTGGCCAGGGGCTAGGGAGAGGGGTAAATGGGGAGGTGATAGTCAAAGAGTCCAAAGTTAGTTATACAAGGTAAATAAATTTTACAGATCTACTCTCCAGCACTGTGCATATAGCTAACAATATTGTATACTCCAAATTTGTTAAGAGGGGAGATCTTCTATGAAGTGTTCTTACCACCCACATGCTCAAAAATGATAAAAAAAATTACTGGGCATGGTGGTGCATGCCTGTAATCTCAGTATTTGGGAGGCTGAGACAGGAGGGTCGCAGGTTTGAGGCCAGCCTCAACAGCTTAGTGAGACCCTCAGCAACTTAGAGAGACCCTGTTTCAAAATAAAGAATAAAAAACAGGGCTGGGGGTGTAACTCAGAGGTAGAATGTCCCTGAGTTGAGCCCCCAGTACCAAAAACAATTTTTTAATGATAATAATAATGAAGTGGGAGGGAGGACACTCTGGGAAGGACGGGTACGTTTCTAGCCACGATGGTGGCGATAGTTCCGTGGGTGTATACTTATCCTCATTCAATTGTATACATTAAATAGATATAACTTTTTACATGTCGATCATACCCCAATAAAGTAGTTTTTTTTAAAAAAAGACAAATTACTCAATTTTTTATTTTTTTTTTTTGGTTTTTTTTGCGGTACCGGGGATTGAACCCAGGGGCGTTCTACCTCTGCACTACACCCCCGGCCCTATTTTTTATACTTTATTTTGAAACCAGGTCTCACAAAGTTGCGGAGGGCCTCACTAAGTAGAGAGAGAGAGAGAGAGAGAGAGAGAGAGAGAGAGAGAGAGTGAGCTGAGGCTGGCCGTGAACCCGGATCCTCTGGTCTCTGCCTCCCAAAGTACTGGGATTACAAGCGTGCGCCACCACGCCCGGCCACTCAATTTTTTAAATGGCAAAAGAATACCAACAGATAATTCACAGGAGAGGCATAAAAAATGGCTTGGAAATTTATTACAAAAAAAAAAAGGCAAAAAGCTCAACTCTATCAAATCCTAATCGAAATGCAAATTAAGCAAAGTGACATTTGTCATCCAGCAAATGAGAGAACATTTAAGTTTGAGACCATCAAGTACTGGCAAGAATGTGAAGATGTTGCTCTCAGAAGCTGCTGGTGGACCATGGGGAGGGGCAGCTGCTTTGGGGAGGGGGGTGTCTGGCAGTATCTCTTAGGACTGGAAATGCAACCCTGCAACCCAGCCATTTCCCTTCTGTCTTATCTACCCTCAAGAAACATATATGTGCACAGAAAGAACATCGCTGCAGCAGCATTTGTAACAGCAGAAGCCTAAATGCCCATCAATATTGAAATGCCTAAGTAGATTGGAGCATCTTCGCAGCATGGAGTTTCATACAGCAATTTTTAAAAAACTGAGTTGGACCTATCTATATGCAAATAGATCTCGAAGAGGTATGGTTGAGTTGAAAAAAAAAAAACAATTTGCAGAATACTATCCGTGTCATGTATGTTTAAAAAATCAGCAAAACTCATCAATAGCAACTAAAACTCCATAGTTTTAATGGAGTCCAGTGTGTGTTGCAAAGGCATGGGAGAAAAGTGATAAAAATATATACAAACTCAGTGTTTACCTCTTGGGAAGTTAAGTGGGTAGTCGTGGATTACAGAGGAAGAAGGCGACTTTAGTCTTCTTGATAATGTTACAAGCGTTTGGAGGTCAATGGGTTAATGTGTCCCATAATAGAAGCTCGTTTTTAAAAGGTTTGGCTGCAGGAAAGAGGGAAAGCATCCGAGGGCTTTAGGCATCACATCGTGGCAAGTGGGAGGGGCTCTGAGCACTTGGGGTGGTCCTGCGGCTGAGGGGGCAACTGAGGGGAGGAGACCCAAGGAGCCTGGGTACCCAGAAGGAACAGCAGAGAGGGAAGGTGGGAAGCCAGGTGGGCTGGGCTGGGGGTTAGAGATTGCTTTGCCCTTGGCCTCGGATGACTTTTCAGCGTCTTGGCCCCACAGAGATGTGTTTCCTGATACTTGGCCTTCCAGCTGGGACAATCAGCCTAGGTTTTTCCCACAACCCTGCCTATCCTCCTTTTAAGCTGGAGATCTGTTTATCCTACTGCTCCAACAGGAAGTCTTGATTATTTTTGCATAAGGACCTAGAATTCAAAATCAGTGTTCCTGCTGTTGAGGAAGTGGACTCTGGTCTTAGGGCCACCCAGTGGGGCAGGAAGTCTGCCCCTTCCCACCCACAGGGAACCTGCCTCTGTTGGGCCATGCGCAGAGGCCTTGAGCTGTGGATCCTTAACTTTACTGGGTGAATCTGCACTTGTAGCTGCTTGGCCAAGCTGCAGCCTTGGGCTCAGCATCCCTGCACAGAGCTAGGCAGCAAACTCTGCAACATAACAAAGAATAAAAACAAACTTACCTCCAAGGCCCCATGGCATGTGGGTTTTGGGGTTCGAGCTGACCTCACACACCTGCTCAGCCCTGTAATCGATATGCACAATTTTGTGCGACCTCACATTTGCCATCAGGGTTGCTGGGAACTAAGCAGAGTACTGTGCATTCCAGAGCCCTCAGCTCCATGCCTGGCACTAGGGAAGGGATGGTGGTGGTTAATGATAATGACGCTAATAATATTTCTCCGCCTGCCTTTTCAAGACCTTTACCAGAACAGCAAACCATTGCATGATATGAATGTGGTTTCTGATGGCACTTAAGCAGAATAATTTACCTTTAGTGTGATGTACAAGAAAAGCTCTAATTCAGTAACTCTTTCCCATCCTGGGTTTCTTAAAGGGAATTTTACTATTATCAGTTTCAGAAATCTATGTGAAGGGATGAAACTTATGGAGGGAAATTCCAAGGAACCTGGCTTGAGAGGGGTCAGTAAAGAGATGGCGTCCTGTCCTCCGAAGGAGGGATTATTGGCAGCAATGGCTCCTCCATGGCCCTGTTGACTGGTCCAGGCTGGGCCCTGGATAGTGGAATTCCCCATAGCAAGGCCAGGACAGGGGTCAGGACTGCACTGCCTGGGGGAATTTAAGGAGGTGCTCCCAAGCCAGTAATAAGCTAAACAATAATTTAATAAAAAATTACTGCAAACCCACACAAACTAAGGTGAATAAAATATATCACCATGCTACACCATACCATACTTCCAGCTTCTAGTCCCCATCTTCCTAAGACTGTTCAGAGATTCTCAGGTCCCTAATTCCCTTTTCTTGGCTCTCTTGGGCAGGTGGCCATCTGTCCAGGTCTAGAAGAAGGAGGATGGGAGGGAGGCCCTGTAGAATCGTCTTCCATCAGCATGGGGAGGAGCTAGGAAGCCTTTCTGGACACTAATTTGTGTGTGTATGAGTCTTAACATTTTTAATTTTTTGGTGATCCTATTGAGGAAATAAGAGATTTGAGCGAACAAAACAAGGGATCAGAACATGGGAGTTTGCAGAAAAATAAAAAGATTTGGAAACTTTTTGAGGAAGACTTCTATTTTCTGTTATTTGATCTTTCATAACTCACCCAAGGGTTTGCAAAACTAAGAACAATCACACAATGCTTCCATATGTATGAATTTTGGTACTCGGAATTGAACCCAATTCCGAGTACCAAAATTCAAGCTATAGCCCCAGCCCTTTTTATTTTAAAACAGAGTCTCACTAAGTTGCCAAGGATCTTGCTAAGTTGCCGGCCTTGAACCTGTGACCCTCCTGTCTCAGCCTCCCAAGCATTGAGATTACAGTCATGCACCGCCAGGCCAGGCTACAATGCAGCTATAATAAATGCAGGTTTGGGTATATATCGTATTTCCCTGGTGAATCTGAGCATTTTGTGCACCTGCTTAAACTCAGCTGATGTAGTCTTAGGCACACACATTTCTCAATCTTGGGTGCATCTCTCCATCCCTGGCTGGATGCTCAGTCAGCAGGCATATTTCCACCTAGGAAGGAAATGACTGCGATCTAAAAGATGCTGGTTAAGCCGGGTGTGGTGGTGCATGCTTGTAATCCCAGTATTTGGGAGGCTGAGACCGGAGGATCCGGGTTCGTGGCCAGCCTCAGCTACTTAGTGAGGCCCTCTACAACTTAGCAAGACCCTGTTTCAAAATAAAGACTAAAGCTGGGCGTGGTGGTGCACGCTTGTAATCCCAGTACTTGGGAGGCAGAAACCGGAGGATCCGGGTTCGTGGCCAGCCTCAGCTCTCTCTCTCTCTC
>PVJS01061903.1:0-10871 GCA_004027185.1 Glis glis | reverse complement strand
CGAACCCGGATCCTCCGGTCTCCGCCTCCCAAAGTACTGGGATTACAAACGTGCGCCACCACGCCTGGCCACATGCCAAATTCTTAAACATAAACTCTGTAGCTCCAAGGATATAGGCATTTAATTTTGGCAGATACAGTGGTTATGCCAATTTATATTCCCACCAGCACTGTAAGAATGTGCCTGGTTGCTCCCATCATGTGCTATCAAGTTTTTAAATTTTACTCATCTAACAGGTTAAAAATGTTATATCACAAGTCACGTGTGGTGGCGCATGCTTGTAATCCCAGTACTTGTGAGGCTGAGACCGGAGGATCGCAGGTTCGCGGCCAGCCTCAGCTACTTAGTGAGGCCCTCTGCAACTTAGCAGGACCCTGTTTCAAAATAAAGAATAAAAAATAGGACTGGGGATGTAGCTCAGAGGTAGAATGCCCCGGGTTCAATCCCTGGTACCGCAAAAAAAAAAAAAAAAAAGTTATATCACAGTATGGCTTTAGTTTGAGTTTCTCTTGTTGTAAATGAGGTTAAACATTCTTTTGTAAGCCAGGAACAATTTTATGTCCCTTTAGACATAAAATAAGTTTGCTCATTTTTATATTGAGTTATCTTTTCAATAATTTATAGATCTTCTAGTAGGGAAATTAGATATTGGTTATGATGTAAATTGTATGTTTTAAACATAGCTCTTCATTTATTTAGATTTCCTTTAATATCTCTCAGCAATGTTTTACAATTTCTAGTGAAAAGGCTTTGAACATATTTTATACATTTTACTTCTTGGTATTTTAGATTTTTTATTGGTGCATTGTAATATCATTTTATACATCATTTTTAGGTATTCGTATAAAGGGTTTTTGCCATGCAGAATTTAAAAATTTATATAGCTGAATTTATCAGTATTTTTGGTTTCTGATTTTATGTCATTGTTAGCCTGAGATTATAAAAAAAATTCCCATGTTTTTTTCTGGTGCTTTTATGGCTTTTTTTTCTATTTGGAATTTATCTTGGTATAAGGAGTGAAGGATAAAGTGAACTTTATATTTTTTCTAGATGGCTACCCAGTTTAGCAGATACTTATTGATCTGTCTCCCACAAATCAGAGATGTCACCTTTTATTATAAACGAAACTGTCATTTCAACAGAGTTTTAGAGTGAGACACTGCATATTATTTAGTGATGTCAGGTTTGGATCTTCTCTTCCTAATAGCCAAGCATCCTAAGAAAGTATTTATAGAGGTTAGTATTTTCTGTTGGAAAATCCAGTACACTAAACTTTGGAGCGACCATTATCCAAACAGAAATGTGTATAGCTTTTATCAAAAGAACGAAATTCAGAGCCGGGTGTGGTGGCACACACTTGTAATCCCAGTACTTGGGGGACTGAGACAGGAGGATTGCAGGTTCGCGACCAGCCTCAGCTACTTAGTGAGGCCCTCCGCAACTTAGTGAGACCCTGTTTCAAAATAAAGAATAAAAAAATAGGGCTGGGGTATAGCTCGGAGGTAGAATGCCCCTGGGTTTAATCCCTGGTCCCGCCAAAAAAAAAAAGAACGAAATTCAGAGCAAACAAAAACACAAAATTAGAATTATTTCATTAGATGCTTTTCAGAATAACTTCAGTTTTATTTTATGGAAATGGATAGACAGTTTAGTATAGTGGAAAACTGGACTGGGAGCCAGGAAGCTTGCCAACCTTGAATTTTTTTTTTGGTCTCAGTCTAGTCTCTTCATAATTAAATAATAATAACAATAACAAACACTGAGAACATTGCCTGGCCTTACAGTAAGTGCTAAGGGCTTATTACTCATTCAGTCTATGTAATTAATAAACAGTTCATAATCTGTTGTGAATTACACAAATGTGAGATATTATTACTAAAAAATGTCAATAGACCCTATTAGCTCAGTCAAAACAAAACCCAGGAACAAGCCCAACATTGTTAGGAACTGCATGCTTGCTGTGAAGTCTGTGGTATAAAATGGACTGATAACCTGAGACAGCCTGCGGATTCAGTGCCTTTCACTTTGCCTCCACATTCCAGTGTCTTTGCATATGCTGTCCCTGGGGTCTCAATGCCCTCCTCCCAACATGTAAATGTGAACCTTACTTTTCTTTTCCTTCCCCTTCCTTCCTTCCTTCCTTCCTTCCTTCCTTCCTTCCTTCCTTTCTTCTTCCTTCCTCCTGTTTTTGGTACTGGAGGTTGAACCCAGGGGCATTCTACCTCCAAGCAATACCCCCAGCCCTTTTTAATTTTCATCTAGAAACAGGGTCTTTCTTGCTAAATTGCTGAGGGTCATGCTAAGTTCCTGTGGCTCACCTGAACTCTGTGACCCTCCTGTCTCAGCCTCCCAAGTGCTGGGATCACTGGCATGTGTCACCTCAGCTGGATCCTTGTTTTCTTTAAAAATCACTTCACATGCCATATCCTGGCTTCTTTTCCAGGTAGAATTATTCTGGTAATCTTCTGACTCCCTAGCACTTCATGTAAAATGAGATGCATTATAATAGAGGTAGCAGCAACATTTTAGTCTTGTCATTTAGACTTGAACTTCTTGAGGGCAGGGCCTGTACATTTTTTTATCTTTGTCTCTCTGCTCATCTCTTAATGTAGTTCCTGGCATATAATACCTGTTCAGATGAAAAAAATACAATTTTACACACATGATTATACAGTAATCTTTTTGATAAAAATTGTAAAGGCCTCAGTTGGAATCAAAGTATTTCAGCCCCGCTAGCTGATAAAACCAAGTAATTTATTCATTGGTTATATTTGTCTCTGAATGTATGAGGACCCGAACTCCAAGTATTAGATGGCTTATAGCCTGTTTTAAAGGTGTAATCTATAGGGTGAACATGATTTTCTGTTGTATGTTTTAGCTTTAGCTTTTTTTGGTGCTGGGGATTGAACCCTGCATTTTAATTTTAAAAGCCGTACTTGGGGGGCGGAGGCTTGCTAAATAAGAATATTGATTAAAAGGAGATTAGGAAATAAATACAGAAGCACTATACTTGACAGACTTCTGCCAGCTACAACTCCCTGGAATGAATTCAAGAACCCCAGAAGGAATCCAAAAAGGCCTCTGAAGTTGGAAGAAAACAGCTCTAACAAAGCCTGTACACTGGACATAGAAGGGGAAGAATGGTACTATGCATGCCAAAGCCCACTTATGACTTGAAATTTTCATAGAAAACTGCAAGGACTGCTTGGCTAGTATAAATATTCAGCTTCCTTTCAAGACATCTTAGCTTGTCTTGAGTTTCAGTAGAGAAGAGATTAAAGCTAGCTGGGCACAGTGATACACACCTATAATCCCAGTAATTGGGAGGCTGAGACAGGAGTATTGCAGGTTGTAGACCAGCCTAAGCAATTCAGCAAGACCCTCAGCAACTTATTGAGACCCAGTTTCAAAATTTAAAAAATGGCTGGGGGTGTAGCTTGGAGGCAGAATGGCCCTGGGTTTAATAAATAGTCCCCCCCAAAAAATTAAAAGAACCCATGCTGCCAGAAGGCACTAAATAAAGCATTGTTGACGTAAGTATAAAACTGAGTCTTGTGTTTTCCTCCATAAATCATGGAAACTTACTTGGTTTGTAAATTTTTTAGTCTACTGGCTCACGTAAAATCAGTTGTGCCAGGTGTGGTGGCATGGGCCTGTAATCCCAGTTCTTAGGAGGCTAAAACAGGAGAATCACCAGTTCGAGGACAGCCTCAGCAAGTAGTGAGACTCTTGTCAACTTAGCGAGACCCTGTTTCAAAATAAAAACTAAAATATGGCTGGGGGTGTAGCTCGGAAGTAGAATGCCCCTGGGTTCAATCCCCAGTGCCCCCCACACACACACCAGTTGTGGTAATATTTTGTTTATTCTACTCTTTTTAAGATCTGAGGTTTAAAAAAGAGTGATGTTCTTTTGATCTTCTTTGAAAGGAGATGATTAACTTGAAAAAGGCTTCTTTATTCTTTTATTTGATTATTTATGTAATTTATCAAAAGTTGAAATCCTGAATGTGAAAGGAACATTTGTAAATGTCTTTGCAGAATTCAACAAAAGCTATGGGAGTAGGCCAAGAGAAAAGGTCAAAACGCATGTTTCCGTGGTTTGAGGACCTATTTTCATGCATGCTAAACATGCTTTTTGTGAAGAGGCTAAATACTAATGAAAATCAGTATTATTCATTTTTTTCCCTTTCTTCTTCTATTTCTAGAATGCCAAAATGCTTTGGAGTTTTTAACTGAATCTAAGAAAAGTCCAAAATAGATTTGCGACTGTAAAAACAGAAGCTGCAGAAAGGGGATTCAGTGCCAATGCATCAACAAAAAAGACAACCAGAGTTAGTGGAAGGAAATCTTCCTGTTTTTGTGTTTCCCACGGAGCTGATATTTTATGCAGATGACCAGTCAACACATAAGCAAGTGCTGACGCTATACAATCCCTATGAGTTTGCCTTAAAGTTCAAAGGTGAGTCTCCTAGGTCTACCTTAGGATTTTTTAACTAGTCCCTACTAACTTTTTTACTTATAGAAACTAATTGTTTAAAAACACTAATGACCATTGTGACTTTTTCTTTCAGTTTTGTGTACTACTCCAAATAAGTATGTTGTCGTTGATGCCGCAGGTGCAGTAAAGCCTCAGTGTTGTGTGGATATGTAAGTCAAAGTCACTTCCTGGTAACAAATTTTCAGTGCATTACTATTTGTGCTTTTTACTTGAAAATGAACTTTTCTTGAAGTTATTCCCACATAGGCATTTATGTTCTTTTGAATTTTTCCTGAAAGTTTGTCTATCAAAATTGAAGACATTTCTAAGATTCTCAGCAAACCAACCAAATACTTAGTAATATTTCATTATATTGGAACTAATGTATGTCTCAGTATTTCCTTATTGTGGTTTTAGGTGAGGCAGAGTATGAAGGTCAAGTTCTGACTTATTGCTTTAAATTTCTCCAGCTATAATAGGGAATTTAGCTTTCTTTGGAACATCCTGTGATTACAGTGCCATTTAGGAAACTAATAATACTACAGTCTGAGAACAATGGTAATATAAGTTCATCTGAAATGATTCAGCTAATAAGCCTGGAAGTTAATCTATATAAACAGGAAGCAAGCAAATAACTACTCATCTGTAAAAGGTTATCTGAGTGCTTCCAGATAATTTCATCTTAGAATGTCAGATAAATGACTGTTTGTTCAAGCCGTTCATATTTATTTATTTATTTTTTGTGGTACTGGGATTGATCCCAGGGGTATTCTACCTCCAAGCTACACCCCCAGCCCTATTTTTTATTCTTTATTTTGAAACTGGGTCTCACTAAGTTGTGGAGGGCCTTACTAAGTAGCTGAGGCTGGCCGCGAACCCGGATCCTCCGGTCTCAGCCTCCCAAGTACTGGGATTACAAGCATGCGCCACCACGCCCAGTAAGCTGTTCATATTTAATTTTCACTTTTTTCTGTACTGGGATTGAACCCAGGGGCATTCTACTTCTGAGCTACACCCCAGCCCTATTTTTTATTCTTTATTTTGAAACTGGGTCTCACTAAGTTGCAGAGGGCCTCACTAGGTAGCTGAGGCTGGCTGCGAACCTGCAGTCTTCCTGTCTCAGCCTCCCAAATACTGGGATTACAAGTGTGCGCCATCATGCCTGGCTTAATTTTCACTTTAGAACTAGTGACCAGATGGACCCATTGATCAGCCCTTAATTTAACCTACCAAGTAAACTGTATTTGTTTAGTTCTCCTTCTCTTCTTCTCCTCCTTCTGCCTCCTCTACCTCCTCCACTTCCTTCTCCTCCTTCTCCTCCTCCACCTCTGCCTCCTCCGCTTCCTTCTGCTTTTGTACTGGGGATTGAACCCAGGGGCATTCTACCTCTGAGCTACACCCCCAGCCCCATTTTTAAATTTTGAAATAGGAGCTCACTAAGTTGCTGAGGCTGGTCTTGAACCTGTGATCCTCCTGTCTCAGCCTCCCAAGTACTGGGATCACTGGCATGTGCCCCCACACCCAACTTGTTTAAATCTTCTTTGAGAATGAAAATCAGAACTCTTTCCTCTTACATTTTCATCATCTCAAAGCTGTATGATGATGCAACTTTGAGAACATATTTTTATACTTTTATTTTTTGCAGTACTGGGGATTCAGACCAGGAATGCTCTGTCACTAAGCTACATCCTCAGCCCTCTTTAAAATTTATTTTGAAAGTGGGTCTCACTAAGTGGCCCAGGCAGCCTTGAAATTTTGATTCTCCTGCCTCAACCTCCTGAGTATCTAGGAGTAGAGGTGTGCGTCACCCCACAGGGCTGCACATTTCTTTTGATTTTCATTCAGTATACAGTAAGCAAGAAGTAGTCCATAAAAACATAGTCTTGCCAAATGAATGTGATACTCTTGGCCTAATTGTTTTGTGTTCCCTAGGAAGAACAAAGTACAATAAATAGAACTGTAGAAAACTCATAAAAATTATAGTGCTTTATACTCTTTTATCTTTAGAAAAATACAGAGATTTGTTGTACTGGGCATAGTGGATTAATTACTTTATATTCAGTTGCTTATTTTTGCCTGTGCATGTGGAAATCAATTTTAAGTCTTGGATGAGTTTTGTTACTTGATTAACAAATAGTGACATTTGAAATTTATGATATATTTATGGGGGAGAAACTATTTCATAAATTCCTATTTAGGAAACATTTCTTTACAAAGATAGTCAGGAAAAATGTCATTGCTAAAGGGAATTTACCTATCATTCTTTTACTTAAGAAGACTTTTTACTGTATATTTTAGAGTATGTCCTTTCATCAAGTATTTCAGAATTACCCATTTCTTTTTGGGTTACACTGTGATTTTTTAGCATCATTAACAAATTTCTGTTTTGTATTTGGTTATAGTAAACTAATACTGTTTCACCATATTGAAATCTCTTGCTGCATTCTATTTGACAGGCCCCCCAGAAACCTAAACAGCGTTTGTTATTTTTTGCTGTTTTCAGTGTGATTCGTCATAGAGATGTTCGATCCTGTCACTATGGTGTAATAGACAAATTCCGTCTCCAAGTTTCTGAGCAAAGCCAAAGGAAGGCTTTAGGAAGGAAAGAAGTTGTTGCTACTCTTCTCCCCTCTGCAAAAGATCAACAGAAGGAAGAAGAGGAAAAAAGAATAAAGGAACATTTAACTGAAAGTTTATTTTTTGAGCAATCATTTCAACCAGGTAGTATTTTTTAAAGCCCCCTTTTTTGAAGTATTACGCATTTCTAACTTAGATAATCGGAGAGCTAAGGATAGTTACTAGAAAGATAATCTGCCACTTTAAACCTAGTCAACTACTTCAGAACTGAATCTAGAGAATCGGGTACTTGAAATAGAGCAAGAGACCCAGGAGCTGAACTTTCAGAGGAGAGAATAGCCCTCACTAGACTAGCCTATACGGAGAGGGCAAATGTTACCATAGCCACACATTATGTATATATTGTGTGTATGAAGTATAAATATAAATATATGTATATTTATATGTATTGAGATTGTATATTTCTAATATCTGTAAAACAGGAGACTGTAGGCATCATACTGTATGATGCTAGTACAATTTGGCAATTATACACTTTTGCTTCTATGACTTTCCTATATCCTTTCTCATTTAATTAGTTCGAAGGAGGAGAGAGATTGTGTTTGGCAATAGGCCAAGCTTAGTGCGCTGTTCATATTATTTTGAAAAAAATCTCATTAAAGTTGAAGTTAATTAAACTAAGTAGATTATAATATCCCCTGTGGGCTATTAATTGAATCCCTCTCCATTCCTCATTTCCTTCTAGCTTAGATATTCAGAAGTGTTATGATATATTCTTTCAACATTGACCCTATCCTCATAGTCAACTCTTTGGACGTCATTCCCCCTCCTTCCTAATTTCTCATTATCTTCCCCAAACCTATTAGAAGAGGAGGGAGATAAAATTTTCCATAGAAAAACTTGGGAGCTTTTTGATAGTGGTATATGAATATGGTAGCAGCTGACCTTGAAATTGCAACATATTTGAGTGATTTTTAAAAATGTACTCATCATTACATTAATTCATAGATCTATATCAGTTTGCTCATCTTTGAATGTTTATTTCAATAACATAGGAAGAAGTGCCCTTGTGATTTACTGTAGTGAAGTGAATTCTTAGTCCATGAAGGGGGTGCCCAGATATGGGAACTAGGTAGCAGCTAGTAGATTGTTTTCTTCTCAGCAATTATTATTAGCTGACAGGACTATTTTTCATCTTTTGATGAAAGGGAACCTTTGAGTGAGAACCTTTGTCAAATATCACGTTGTCAGATCAATATTGTAAAGTTGACTTATTTATTAAAGGTAAGATCCCCTCTTCGAAATGCCTCATCTAGGACAAGAAAGGCCATATAATGATCATTTGTTTATCAACATTAAATCCCTCATTTAAAGTGGTCATTGTCACTTTTATATTTAACAGACTGGTTTAATAGCCAAGAGTAATAACGGTTAAGATTGGGGGGTATATATATTTATAGGTAAGGAGAATTTTATTTTTTTAATTTCTTAGAATTCAGGTAGAAATCATCCTGAAAGGCTTATTTTATTTTTATAATGAACCTTGGCATCTGAAGAATGTGAGGGAATTCTTCTAGTTGTAAAAATGGAATAGGTAGATGAATGAGGATAGGTGACATTAGCATAATATGTGGTAATCTCTGTTTTAAAGAAAAAATCTCTTAGCCATCCATATCAGGAAGCGCAGTGAAGGCAGGCACCTTGTTTGTCTTGTTTACCATTATGGCCTCATTACTAGCACAGTGCCTGGCACAAGGTAGTTACACAATAAATGTGTGAATGGGCCGAACAGAGCCCCATTCATAGTCTTGGCCAGCATATCCTATTGATGGGTAGTTAATATACTGCACCTAATAATTTGGCAGTAAACTGAATAGTTTTTTTCTTCTTTAAGTATAATGATGACTGACTTAGCCTATGTTGACAAAGAGATATTTTTAAATTTCTCCTGTCTATTAAATTAATAGTAATTAGCCGGTGTGGTGACTCACACCTGTAATCCCAGTACTTGGGAGGCTGAGACAGGAGGATCGCAGGTTCAAGACCAGCCTCAGCAACTTAGTGAGGCCCTCAGCAAAGTGGGGAGACCCTGTTTCATAATAAATAATAAAATAGGGCTGGGGGTGTAGCTCAGAGGTAGAATGCCACTGGGTTCAATTCCCAACACCACACACACTCACAAAAAATAAATAATAGCAATTTATGTGCAGTTTCTAGCATGTAGAATTCTCAGGGATTTTCATTAAGTTTTTTCTGAATTAAACTGTCAAAATAAATTGAGATTTTTTTCTGGAGGATTTTTTGGAGAGATTTTAAAATGTCATTATTTTTTCATCTTGTTAGCTTAGAAGACATTTCAACAAAGGCATATTATTAGAAGTATTATAAATGCAGCAGTGCTATAAGACTCAATGTTAGCTTAAATGGTTGAAGGCTACCTCATGAAAAACTTGGATTTTAAAATATGGAAATTCAGTAAAGTGAGGAATTATTTTCTAAGTTTCTTGTATAAAAGACATACAATAAGCCAGGTGTGGTGTCACATGCCTACAATCCTAGTACTTGGGAGGCTTAGACGGGAAGATCATACGTTCAAGGTCATCCTGGGCAACTTGGTGAGCCCTATTTCAAAAATGAAAAATAAAAAAGGACTGGGGATGTGGCTCAGTGGTAGAGTACCCCTGGGTTCAATCCCCAGTACCAATAAATAAAGAAATAAATGTAAACAATTAAGCAAACAAATAAATAAATGACATACAACAAAAACAAACCCAAAAAAGAGAAAAAGCACCTTTAATCTCATACACTTAACAAATCTGTTTATATGTGTTCCATGGTACTTTCCAGACCTTGCCTCTGTGTATAAATATGGTTTTATATTTTGTGACTTTTTTCATTTAACAGAAATTTAACTGTTAAATTAAGAATAACGCACATAGTATACTTTCATAAAATACTACAGCCCAGGTTATTAAAAATATATTAAAAATGCAGCTGAATCATAGTGGGTTCATCTTAATTACATTAATAACAAACTACTATATCTTTGCTATGTTTGAGTCTGTGCCCTCTAGCTTAAGAAAATTATGTGCTTTATTATTGTTTATAATAATAACAAATTGACAATGACCTAAAAGTCCATCAGTTGGGAATTGATTCAATTATGGGTGTTCATAAGATGGCATGCCAGGCAGATATTTGCAAGGATCCGCTAGAATGACAAATGTTTATATATTGACATGGAAAAAAGCTTCAAATATATTTCACAGTGAAAGGGGGAAATGATTATATAACAATATATATGTACTATGATCTCATTTATGTAAAAAATATTTTACATGTTTAAATGGGTATTTATAAAATCTGAAGGGATATATATACCAAGCTGTGAACAGTGTTCTATCCAAGAGGATGGGATTATGGAGGAAACTTCATCTTTCCTATATCTTTATAACATTTTTTACAGCAATCATGCAGTACCAGGAAAAAGGCTATGTCCATTTTGAAATTTTTCAAGCCTTTATGTAAATGATTTTTAAATTTCTCTAAATACTAAAAATTCGTTATAATTATCTTTATTATAGATTTGCAGTGAGCAGTGTAGTCGTCATAAGTAAATATTTAAAAATATTTTCCTTGAAAGCTGGGTGCAGTGGCACACGCCTCTAATCCCAGTACTTGGGAGGATGAGACAGGAGGATTCCAGGTTCGAGAACAGCCTCAGCAAGCAGTGAAACTCTCATCAACCTAGCAAGACCCCGTTTCCAAATAAAAATAAAATAGGGCTATATGTGTGTGTGTGTGTGTGTGTGTGTGT
>PVJS01061902.1:0-10872 GCA_004027185.1 Glis glis | reverse complement strand
TGAGAGGAACAGGTAGAAAATGCCTTTTTTCTCTGGCTGGCAGAAGGTAGTTTCAAAATTGTCCTAATGATGAACATGTAGGATAGAATTATTAAGGCCAAAGTGAAAAGCAGAATCACTGTTGCTGAGTAAAACCCAATCACTTCTAGGAGCCACGTGTCTGAACAGGATAACTGCAACAGGGGGAAATAGTCACAAGTGAAGTGATCGATGACATTGGAGCCGCAGTAATCTAACTGGAGAAAAAGAATAACTAGTGGGAAGATATTTAGGAACCCTGTCAGCCAAGCACAAAAGACAAGCAATATGCAGACTCTCTTGCTCATGATGGTCGTATAATGCAGGGGTTTGCAGATGGCCACATAGCGGTCATAGGACATGGCAGTCAGGAGGTAAAATTCAGTTATACCCATGAAGATGAAGAAAAAGAGCTGAGCCATACAATTATTGTATGAAATAGTTTTGTCTCTGGTGATAATTGTGCCCAGAAATCTAGGGATACAGACAGTTGTAAAGGATATTTCCAATACGGAGAAGTTCCTGAGGAAGAAATACATCGGGGTCTGTAGATGGGAGTCCACCGATGTCAGAGTGATGATGGTCACGTTTCCAGCGACACTTAGTATGTATGTGATAATGAAAAAGAGGAAAATCGCAATCTGAAGCTCGGGGTCATCTGATAGCCCCAGCAGAATGAATTCTGTGGGGACTGTGTGGTTTTTCATTGTTGATCCCTTTTCATTGTCTCCTTTAGAACATAAAATATTTGTTCCCCTATAACATAATAAAGTTAGAAAAAGATCAAGGATAGGATGCACCATTTAAAAATATTCATTAAGATAAATATGATTCAAACTGGGCGTGGTGGTACACACCTGTAATCCTAGGACTTGGGAGGCTGAGACAGGAAGATCACATGTTTGAGGAAACATAGCAAGATTCTCAGCAACCTAGTGAGACCCTGTTTTGAAACAAAAAATAAAACAGAGCTGGTGGAATAGCTTGGAAGTAGAATGTCCCTGGGTTTAATCCCCTCCAATCCCCCCTCCACACATACAAGATAAATAATCTATGAAATAAAATAAAAGCATGTGTTTCCCATCAGTAGCCTTCTGCAATTTCCATTCTATCTTATTTTCAAGTAATAAGTATTATCTTAAGGCAAATATTTATCTCTTCATTGAAAATACACTATTACAGGTCATAGACAAAAGATTCTGGTGAACATTTAAGTAGAAGCTAGTACTTGCAATGTTTCTCTAAAATTAAACTTCTAATTATTTAAAAATATTTAGCTACTTTATAAAACATATGAAAATATTGTAATTGACCTTTCCTTTCCTCAGTATTATAAAAAGTAATGGAAAATGCAGCATTATCTAAATAACAGAGTTTGAAAGCTTACGAGGCTATTCAGGCTGACCTTCAGATCTTATATTTTGAGAAACTCGGTCCCATGTAGTTTAGGAAACTTTCTTAGGTAAAATAAGTGGTCACCATAATAATCTTCTTACTTTAGAAACTACATGTTTATTTTTGGAAATGTGTTGACATTCTCTACTATATTTCATACTTCACGGTTTGGCTAACTTTGCTCCTTACCTAATTTGGTTTTTTACCTTTTCTAGTAAAAAGGCCAGGAGAACAAAAAATAAAAATGTCTTCTGCTACAACAAATCATTACAGAGAAACATTTTAATTCATAAAAGGCATGTTTCAATTTTTTAGAGTATTGCTATAGCAAATGAAAAAGTATATGGTCAAAATAACATTTGTGGAGGAGCAGATATTCTTTCAAAGAGACAATGCCCTTTTTAAATCCAATTTCCATCACAGCATAACATTTAAACTGAAGGGAAAAGAAAAAGAACAATCCAGGCCTTATTGTTGGGTGCTTGTCTTGGGACTCCATTCATAGTCTTCTCAGTAATTAACAATTATTTAATGTTCAGTATGAAAGGGTTGTAAATCCACAATCATATGTACAAATAATATTTTAAATGTTTAAATAAATAAAAATGGAATAATATGTATTTTATTAAAAACAAGAAACTTACTTCCTGGTCCTTCTTGATAATTGTGTCTAAAATTCTACCATCTGGATTTCTTAAATATTCATATAATTTTACAGCTGGCAAATTGGTTCAGAAAATTTTCTGACTTCTTTGGTACTCTCAAAAAAAAAGTATAGTGATTTAAACTTTTTACCCACATCTTTGGAATTTTATTTCTTTTGCTTAGAATCTAGTAATATTTGTCCCACAATATTTTTTCATTCCTGTTACTGTAAAATTGTTAGGACATTTATAATACCATAATTACTTCTGCTTTTCCTCTCTCACACAAGAGCCTGGTGAACAGAGTTAAACCTCGGCTGACTGACGTACTCTGCCATTTGTTTCTTTCCATATAATACAAAACATTCAGTAAAACATTTTTCTTTGTATTTACACAAACATTTCAAATGAACACTTTGTAAACCCATATTTATACATCCCTAAAATCTAAGTAATGTTTTCCTGAGGCTTTGGAGAATGTTACATCTTCCTGTAAATGCTGAGTTGAAGAACAGAACATAAAGAATGTTCTCTGTGTATGTCACACACATGGAATTGGACTACTTTTATCTTTCTTGGTACCTCAGGAGAATTCATTAAGTAAACAAAGAGTGCCAAGGAGAGGCATTATTAAAAGATACACATGAATCATTGACATTGGTTTTTTCACTAATATTAATAAGGAAGCATAAAATATTGACGTTAAGAGGCAAATATATGAACAACATGTGATACTGGACATATAAAAGTTTGATTTAGAATTTGATTCTTCTATGATTGTATGAGTTCATACTTCTAGAAATTCTGGACCAATCTTCAGGACAGTTAGCATACTTTTATTCCAGGAAAATCTTCTTTACAATATCACAGAAATATCACAGAGAGATGGTAGAAAACACTGCTTTGGCTTTTCCGAGGACTTGAATGTCTTCTGAAATAAACAGTGTTAAGGATCCAGGAGGAGTATGATCCCTCTATCAGTCCTTTACTCTCAGGGCTATCCTTCCCACACCCCATGGCTAACGCTACAGCAAGATTTGCTGAAAGTTGCATTTATGCCTTTGACTACTTCCCTTCCCAGTGTCTGTACTTTTATCACATTACTGCTTATAGTTGTGCATATCCTTCATTGAGAGAATAGTTATTAACCAAAAAAATAAATATTTGGAAATCTAGCATTGCATATTTTTATCATATGCATTGTAAAATTTTCTACATTGAGAGATATAAATTTTATGACTAGAAAATAAAATACTGATATACTATATAAGTATACATGTAATATACATTTTCTATTTAGCAATTTACTATTTTCTTTTTTTTTTTTTGCGGTACCGGGGATTCAACGCAGGGGCATTCTACCTCCGTGCTACGCCCCCGGCCCTATTTTTTATACTTTATTTTGAAACTGGGTCTCACGAAGTTGCGGAGGGCCTCACTAAGGAGAGAGAGAGAGAGAGAGAGAGAGAGAGAGAGAGAGAGAGAGAGACAGGGAGAGAGAGAGCGAGAATGCTGAGGCTGGCAGCAAACCCGGATCCTCCGGTCTCCGCCTCCCAAAGTACTGGGATTACAAGCGTGCGCCACCACACCCGGCTTACTATTTTCTTTACAGGTACAAACAAGTACACAAAAGATGCATGCATTTAATTCCAGAAGTGCTGATCACTGATGGAATTGGAGAATGAGAGTGTCTGAAAATGGAACAGAAGAGAGAAAATAGGAAAGATGAGCAGGTGTCTAGTTAACACATAGGACGATACAGTGGCATTGAGTTATGTTTAATTCTAATTGATACATATAGGCATTGAAATAATTGATTCAATACATTTATGTAGAAATGGTGAAAATTATTTCCTGCTCATGAAAATTGTATTCCTTGGCCTTTGTTACAAAATCTAAATAGTGATTATTTTCCCATTTTCTTCCATAAACTCTTAAACATAATACATAGAGCAATCAGTTTTGATGTTTATTACTAGGCACTGAGTAAATAGTTTACTTAACTTGTGTGTGTGTGAAAAGACTATAAAGAAATGGCTAGAGGACAGGCCAGGCATGGTGGTGCACACCTGTAATCCCAGTACTTGGGAGACTAAGACAGGAGGATTGCAGGTTTGAGGACAGCCTCAGCAACCTAGCAAGACTCTCAGCAACCTAGAGAGAACCCATTTCAAAAAAAATTTAAAAAGGTTGGGGGTGTATCTTGGAGGTAGAAAGCCTCTGGGTTTAATCCCCAGTACCACACATACACTGACAAAAGTTATGTTTCTTATTCTCTGGACATGTGCCATGAGAATCCGTTGCAAAATAGTTTCCCATATTTATATTAAAACAAATTAATAGTAATTATAAAACTTTTAATATGTAAGACTATTTCTTCTTAATTTGTCCATGCTTACCAACTCTGATACATGTTTTAGGTCTGAAGATAGTGTAGTAGTTGTTGAATATACACATAGAGAGAAGCATAAAACTATCTCCCACACGTAAGGTAATGACAGGGTTTCTAATCAGTGCATGGCCAGCTTCACGAAGCCAGGGAAGATGGATCCTTCTGTTGGTAAGGGAGGACAGGAGTGCTTTGAAATGCCGGTACTCGGCATTGGACTCTATAGAGATGTCATCACTAATTCTCCATCCCCACTCTTTCCCAAATCTCAAAACTCTTAACATTCACATAAGACAAGCAGAGAAGTTGTGGATTAAATCGACTTAATATTTAAGGAGACTGTAAGATCAAGATATAATATTGGCTCTGTCATCTCTGCAGTTAATGAGATAACTGAACCACTAAAGTTACAACTTTTCTTTTTTTTTTTTTTGCCGTACTGGGGTTTGAACGCGAGGGTGTTGTACCTCCGCGCTACTGCCCCCCGACCCTATTTTTTATACTTTATTTTTGAAACTGGGTCTCACGAAGTTGTGGAGGACCTCACTAAGTAGAGAGAAAGAGAGAGACAAAGAGAGAGAGAGCGAGAGAGTTGAGGCTGGCCGCGAACCCTATCCTCCGGTCTCCACCTCCTAAAGTACTGGGACTACAAGTGTGCGCCACCACGCCCGGCGTACAACTTTTCTTTAAACTCTCTAATCTATTTGAAAGCAGCCATCCCAATGCATAAGCCTTCATTTCATTATCAAGTTTACTCAACTTTCCTTTCCATGGCCATCTAACTCTGAATATAATCTGTCTTGCTAATATGTTAATATAGACTACCAGTGTCTCATTATCTCATGAAATGATTGTTGGCCAAATCATTGTTGACCAGACCAAGTAAATAATTGGTTAGAGATTCCTTTTTTTATCACTATGGATTGAAATCAGGACCTTGCACATGCGAGGTAAGCACTCTACCTCTGAGCTACATCCCCAGCTTTGTTGCAGTTTCTTATGTCTATGAGGGTCTGTTTCCTGGCTATACTTTTTATATCAAATGACACTGCAGAGAACAGAATTCACTCTAGGTAGTTAAATATAAAATAAATTTAATACAGAAGAATGAATGGCCTAAGGAATTTTCAAAAAGGTGGAATGCAGATTTTAGGATGAGCTTTCTAGAAAGATCTCAAAGCCACTTTCAGAATTGAGTCTCCATAAGAGCTGCTCCTTAGCAATCTAGCTGTGGCTATAAGGTTTATGGTCATTTTCACCTACCATGATCTACACCATAATATAGAGAGCCTAACTACAACTGAGTTAAAAGTTTACATCTCGTATGAGTGTATCTGATTGGCAGAATCAAGTCACACTTTGCAACTGTAATGTGCCGGGCGTGGTGGCGCACGCTTGTAATCCCAGTACTTTGGGAGGCGGAGACCGGAGGATCCGGGTTTGCGGCCAGCCTCAGCTCTCTCTCTCTCTCTCTCTCTCTCTCTCTCTCTCTCCCTTTCTCTCTCTCTTTCTCTCTACCTAGTGAGGCCCTCCGCAACTTCGTGAGACCTGGTTTCAAAATAAAGCATAAAAAATAGGGCCGGGGGTGTAGCGCTGAGGTAGAACGCCCCTGGGTTCAATCCCCGGTCCCGCAAAAAAAAAAAAAAAATGTTGTGCGTGTAGTCTCCGCATATAGAATGGGGTAGTTGAAGGATATTAGAAGATGAAAAATGAGTAAATGTAGATTTTTTTAGTCAGTGATGCAAACACACATGCACACATCACCCGTTATGTTTCCCTCCGTATCCCTGCTTCCTTCTTTTCCTTCCCCATACATGTTAGTGAGATTGGTAGTGATAACTTCACATATGGACATAGAATTATTTGATCTGTTTCCTTCATCCCTAATCTTTCTCCCCCGCAAACCCTTTCTATTATTCTACTGCTTTCTCTCGTCATTTATCTAAAGTCCCTTTTGTTATCTAAAGTCTATTTTCTTTTGATAATATTTTCTTTAGATAACAAAAGTCCCTATCTAAAGTTATCTAAAGTCTATTTTCTCTCTAGCTTCCACATATGAGAGAAAACTACCCAGAAGAGGAAATACAAATGGCCAAGAAATATATGAAAAATGTTCAACATCATTAGCAATGAGGGAGATGCAAATCAAAACTACCCTGAGACTCCATCTAACTCCAGTTAGAATGGCAGTCATCAAGCACACAAACAATAATAAATGCTGGTGATGATGTGGGGAAATAGGAACTCTTCTACACTGTCAGTGGGATTGTAAATTAGTACCATTAGTATATCTTCCTCAAAGACTAGGAATGAACAACCATATGACCCAGCTATATCACTCCTAGGAATCTTTCCAAAAGAATTAAAGTCAGTATACTATAATGATACATACATACCCACGTTTATAGCAGCACAATTCATATAGCCAAATTATGGAACCAACCTAGGTGTCCCTCAACAGATGAATGTATGTGTGAACAAAAGGTTATTTGAATAGTTACCATCATCAGATCTCTCCCTTCTCCTCCACTGTCTCTCCTCTCTGTCTCCTGCTCCCTCTCCTTCATTTCACTGATGTCTCTCTCATTTATCCCAGGTCTTCTTTATTTCCCAGTTTCTCTCTAGCTTCCACATATGAATGAAAACATATGGTCTTTCACTTTCTGTGACTGGCTGATTTCACTAAGCCTAATATTCTCAAGTTCCATCCATTCCTTGCAAATGGCATAATTGTATTATATTTTATGAGTGAGTAGAATCGCATAGGCACCAGTAGAGACTTCCTCAATAAGACCCCCAAACCCAGGAAATAGAAACAAAAATCAATTATTGTGACTATATCAGACCAAAAGGGCTTCTGTGCATTAAAGGACACTATCAAGAACCTAAAGAGAGAGCCTACAGAATGGAAGAAAATCTTCACTAATTACCCCACTGATAGAAAATTAGTATCTAGCCAGGCATGGTGGTACACACTTATAATCCCAGTACTTGGGAGGCTGAGACAGGAAGATCGCAGGTTCAGCAACGTAGGCCCTCTGCAACTCATGAGACCCTGTTTCAAAATTTTAAAAAAGAATAAAATAGGACTGGGTGTGCAGCTGAGACATAGAATGCCCTTGGGTTCCATACTTAGTACCACAAAAAAAGGGAAGATTAGTATCTAGAATATATAAAGAACTTAAAAACTCAATACTAAAAAACAAAGAAACCAATTAAAGTGGGCAATGGATCTGAATAGATACTTTTTAAAAGAAGAATTACAAATTGCCAATAAATGTATGAAAAAATGTTCAGCATCATTAGCAATCAAGGAGATGCAAATCAAAACTACACTGAAATTCCATCTAACCCCAGTTAGAATGGCAATCATCAAGAATACAAACAACAATAAATGCTGGTGAGGATGTAGTGAAATAGGAACTCTTATACACTGTGGTTGGGATTGCAAATTAGTATAGCTGCTATGGAGATCAGTATGGAGGTTCCATAAAAGACTGGGAATGGAGTCACCTTACAACCAGCCATACCACTTTTGGGGATCTTCCCAAAAGCATTGAAATCAGATTACTACAGGGACACATGCATTTCCATGTTTATAGCATCTCAATTCATGATAGCCAAACTATGGAACCAGCCTAGGTTTCCATCAACAGAGCAATGGATTATGATTTTTTTTGTACTGGGGATAGAACCCAGGGGGGTGTTCTACCATTGAGCTATACCCCCAGCCCTTTTCATTTGCTATTTTGAAACAGGTGCTCTCACTAAATTACTGTGGGTCTCGCCAAGTTGCTGAGGCTGGAGGGATGTCAATTTTAATTTTCCTTGATATAGTTATGTCAAACATTAATGTAACCTAAAACAAATTAAAATTATAAATTTATAAAACTTATAAATCCATGTGTCTATAATGATACCAACAAAAATGTCAATTTTAATTTTCATATATATGAAACAGGTCTCTCACTAAATTACTGAGGGTCTTGCCAAGTTGCTGAGGCTGGATGGATGTCAATTTTAATTTTCCTTGAAATATACATTATATATATACATATATACAATATACATATATATATGTATTGCATTACTGGAGAATTTGCATTACCACTGAACTACATCCTCAACCCTTTTAATTTTTATATTCTGAAACAGTCTTGCTATATTACCCAGGTTGGCCTTGAACTTGTGATCTTCCTGCCTTGGCCTTCCAAATCACTGGGATTACAGGTGTGTGCTACCATGCCACACAACCTTGATATATTTATGTCAAACACTAATGTGATCTAGAACAAATTTAAAAAGCATAAATCCATGCACTCATAATGATACCAACCAAAACTACTAAGAAACCAACTCAGAATAATGAGTAGAGAACAGTAAACATTCATCTGGGCATTTCTCTAGAAGCTGTAATAATGAACAAGCAGACGGTAAATCATAGTTAAAATATCACCCTTTTGCAGCAGGATCACCGTTGATTGCTGAGATTTTTTTAAATCAGTTAAACATGTATTCCTGTTGGAAGTATACAATTCTCAGAAGTCAAAACAAACAAAACAAACCCCTAAGCCTGGATTAAGTCTTCAAATCTAAAAAGCAGCTCCAGGCAATCAATAGGAAGAGGATGAACAAGTATAAAATCACATGAGGCACTACTGCACACTTACCTTCCATGAGGAATGATAACATTCCCTGCTGCTTAATAATTTAAATTTTATGCTAAAAATATAACATCATTTTTACTACTTCCACAAAACTGGTCAATAAGAATTAAGTGGATAAGGGTATCACTACTAATTATATAGAGGCACATCTGCCAAACTGTTTCTTTATTGAGTATTCTTTTATTTTTAAGCAATAAAGTAATTCTGAAAGAAACTCGCATCCCAGCTATGATACAGTTTTGTATAGGAAAGTGTATTCTGATGCTCAAATAATATTTCCATTTGACAAATTTATATCAAAACATCATGTCATACACCTTAAATATATATGGTTTTTGTCAATAAGACTTTAATAAATTTGGATAAAACACTGCTTGATGATATAAATTTATTACTGTATTTTATGATAAATATATTTTTGAAAATATTTAACATTTTATATTAAATGATTGTTATGTAATATTTATTATTAGTTTATATAGTTATATATTAAATACTTTTACTCTGTTCAGTCACTTACAAATTAGAAATAATACTCATTTTTAAGGGACTATATAAAATGAATATTGCATATGACTTGCCCAATTTGAAGTACAGTGTGTAGAATATTTTCACAGGAGATAGATGTTATTTTTTGTCCCTACCATTACAAATTCTAAAATCATTTCTAGGCCCTCAGATTAATACTCAACTCTCCACAAAGTTAAAATCTCACCAGTTTATCATAGTTTCAGGCTTCTTCCATGTATAAGTTTTTTATTTGTGCATATTAATTACATAGACTGGTGGGTTTCATTGTGGTATGTTCATATATGCCTATAATGTGATTTGATCAAATTAATTTCATTTTTATATGTTTTACATTTTTTGCACTATTTCTCTCTCTCTCTTGAGTTATTTAATATACCTAAAGAAAAAATACCCTAACCAGTGGAGAATATTAATTACAGATACATCATAAAGTTATTGAAAGAATTCAACAAGCCAGTATAAAGAAAGCAATTAGAATAAGTCTACCATACAATTGTCACTGAAAAAACTTTATCTTCCACACTCTTCCTCTTACTACTTCTCCTTATTGTCATAATTAGTATTAGTATGAAGAATATGAATACACATGAGTTTCTAGTATTTTCATATATTTAAGAGGATATTTTATTCCAACCCCTTGATGATAGTGGTTATTTGATTTAACAGAAATGCCAAATAGAATCAACATTCCTAATAATATTCATTTCTATTACTTGTTTCCATCAAGCTAAATATCCTATGTCTCTTTTAAAGCAAACTACTCCTATTCAAAATTATAATCATTAACCCAGATCTTATACTTCATCCATATACATTTGAAAAAACATTTGAAATATCACAACGTTATGAAGCAATATTCATCTTTTTCAAATTGATTAAGTATAATATGGGGGAAATTTCCATAAGGTAAAAGAAAATCCCAATAACTGTAAAGGAAAAAGAATTTTGAGAGGGCAGGCATCCTAGACAATGCTTAAGAGGGCTTTATTCTTTTCGTGTGACAATTCTTTCATTTACCAGAGAAAAGCGTCACCTTCTGGATGGCGTCCTTGAAGGCTTGCTTCACTTGCTGGTTCCTCAGGGTGTAGATAAATGGGTTCATCATAGGAGCAACAGAAGTGTTGAGAATCGCGACTCCCTTGGTCAAGGATGCTCTTTCTTTTGCAGAAGGGTTCACATACATGAAAATGCAGCTTCCATAAGAGATGGAAATAACAATCATGTGAGA
>PVJS01061901.1:0-10872 GCA_004027185.1 Glis glis | reverse complement strand
ATCTTCTCAAAGAACCAGCTTCTTGTTTTGTTGATTCTTTGTATTGTTTTTTTATTCTCTATTTCATTAATTTCTGCTCTGACTTTAGTTATCTCCTGCCTCCTACTGGCTTTGGGATTCAACTGTTCCTGCTTTTCAAGATCCTTGAGGTGTGTCATTAGGTTATTTATTTTGATGTCTTCTGTTTTTCTTATGTGGGAACTCAGTGCTATATATTTTCCTCTTAACACTGCCTTCAAAGTGTCCCATAGATTTTGGTACGTCGTGTCTCTATTTTTGTTTAATTCTAGGGATCTTTTTATTTCTCCCCTTATTTCTTTCTGATCCATTCCTCATTCAGAAGTGTATCATTCAGTCTCCATGTATTTATGTGATTACTTTTAGTCTTCCTGTTGTTAATTTCCAGGTTCATTCTGTTGTGATCTGAGAAGATGCAGGGAATTATAACACATCTTTTGAATTTGCTGGTGCTTGCTTTGTGACCCAGTATGTGGTCTGTTTTGGAGAATGTTCCATGGGCAGCTGAGAAAAATGTGTATTCAGGTGTTGCTGGTTGAAATAATCTGTATGTGTCTATTAGATCCATCTGATCCATGGTTTTCTTTAGGTCTGAACAATCTATAGTCATCTTTTGTCTGGAGGATCGATCTAGAGGCATGAGTGGTGTGTTGAAATCTCCCAATATTATTGTGTTTGGGTCGATTTGAGACTTGATGTCCCAAAGACTTTGTTTTATGAATGTGGGTGCACCCACATTTGGGGCGTAGATGTTTACTATTATTATATCTTCTTATTGGATTGTTCCTTTTATTAGTAAGAAGTGACCTGCTTTTTCTCTTCTGATGTGTTTTAGCTTAAAGTCTGTTTTCTCAGATATACGTGTTGCTACCCCTGCTTGTTTTCGATCTCCGTTTGCATGGTATACCATTTTCCATCCTTTTACCTTTAGTGTATGAGTATCTTTGGCTAGAAGGTGAGTTTCTTGTAAGCAGCATATAGTTGGGTTATTCTTTTTAATCCACATGGCCAGCCTATGCCTTTTAATTAGGGAGTTGAGTCCTTTGACATTCAGTGTTGTTATTGAGATATGATTTTTGTTTCCTGTCATTTTGAGCTCTATTTTCTGTTTGCTGTAGTGACAAATCTCCTTGTTTAGTTGCCTACCTGGTGTAGTTCACCTCTCCTATGGTTCTGAAAATTGCTTGTTTTCCCTTCTTTGTGATTTATTTCTTTTAAGATTTTCTCCAGTGTTGGCTTGGTCCTTATGAATTCTTTAAGTGTTTGTTTATCATGGAACATTTTTATTTCTCCATCAATTTTAAATGATAGCTTTGCTGGATATATGAGTCTTGGTTGGAAGATGTTTTCTTCCAGGGTCCGGAGTATTTCATACCAATCCCTCCTGGCATTCCTGACTTGGGTTGAGAAGTCTGGGGTGATTTTTGTTGTTTTTCCCCTGTATGTCACCCTTTCTTTTGCTCTTACTGCTTTTAGGATTCTTTCTTTGGCCTCTATGTTAGACATTTTAATTATTACGTGGTGTGTTGAGGTTCTTCTTTGGTCCTGTCTTGACGGTGTTCTATATATCTCCTGTATGTGAATGTCCAAGTCCTTTTATATATTCAAAAAATTCTGTGAAATTATTTCGTTGAAGAGGTTTCTTTTTTTTTTTTTTGCGGTACCAGGAATTGAACCGAGGGGCGTTTGACCTCCGAGCTACACCCCTGGCCCTATTTTTTATACTTTATTTTGAAACCGGGTCTCACAAAGTTGTGGAGGGCCTCACTAAGTAGCTGAGGCTGGCCGCGAACCCGGATCCTCCGGTCTCTGCCTCTCAAGTACTGGGATTACAAGCGTTCGCCACCACACCCGGCTTTTGAAGAGGTTTCTTATATCCTTAGTCTGTGTTTCTAATACTTCTTCGATGCCTTTTATCCTTAGATTAGGACATCTTGTATTGTCTTGTATTTGTTGAATAGCCAGGATGTGTTGTTGTAATATCTTCTGTATATCGTTGACTGTGTTCTCAGTTTTGAATGAACTATCTTCCAGGAGTGATACCCTGTTTTCCATGTGGTCGAGCCTACTAGAGTTGGTTTATATTGCAGTCTTTAATTCGTTTATGGACTCCTTCATTCGTTCAGTGTTTCTTTCTGATTCTTTCTTAGAGCCGCAACTTCTTCCTTCATCCCCTCTATGCTTTCTTTGAGGCCTTTCATCATTCTGAAGATCAAAATTCTGAATTCTCTGTCTTGCATTTCCTGTAGATCAGTATCAGTAATCTCACTTGATGCATTGTGTTTCTTGTTTCTTCACTGTTTCTCATTCTTGTATTTTCAGTGTGTTCAATTTTGTGTTTCTGTTGCCTCCGCATCATCTTCCTTTCTATATATAAGACCTCTTGATGGTCTCTGTAGACCCAATTGGGTCAGTACGCTGCAGGCTGTGATTCCCTCCTGTCTGGTTGACCAGGGCGTGGTGTGTGTGTGTGTGTGTGTGTGTGTGTGTGTGTGTGTGTGTGTGTATGTGAGGGACACACAGGTTCTGGAGCTCGGGTGTTGGCACGTGAGGTGCACTTCGAGGTGTGGTGTTGGATGTGGGCTCCGAGGCACGGGTGACAGTGCCGGAAGATGCCCGGTCTCCAAGGCGCAGGTGCTGAGGGTCGTCCAGGCCCCAGGTGGTGCACACATGCTCTGGGTCTCGGAGGACGTCGCTGGAGGTTGCCCGGGCTCTGATGTGAGTGGCTGAGTATCTCACGTGGGCCCGAGGGGGGTGCGAACTCCGAGTATCAGCTGATGGTGCCTGAAGGTGCACAGGCACTGAGGCATGGCGCTAAGGATCGCACGCAGGCCCCTGTGAGGTGCTTGGGCTCCTGGAATTTGGGTGGTGGCACTGGTGCGTGCCCTGGCTCTGAGGTGGTGTGGAGGGTCGCGCGGGTCTCAAGTGGCAGTGTGGAAGGGTATCCAGGCTCTGCAGTGTGGCACAGGGGCTCCTGCGCAGGTAAGAGAGGTATAGGCTCTGGGTCTCCGGTAGCAGTGCCGGGGGCCATGGGAGTCCTTTGCGGGGCTGGGAGGGCCACCCTGGTCTTGGGTGATGGTGTTGGAGTCCGGGGAGGGGAGCGGAGGGCTGCCTGGTTTGCCTGGGATGTCACAGCAGGCCTAGACGGAGCGCGGCTGGCCGCCCTGGTTGTGCGGGATGGTGCGACTGGCTACCTGGGTTGCTCAGCATGGCGCAGTTGGCCGCCTGGGCTGCACAGGACAACGCAGCTGGCGTAGGCCAGGCGCGGCTGTTCGCCCTGGTCGCGCGGGATGGCACGGCTGGCCACCTGGGTTGCACGGGACTGCACGTCTGGCTGCCTGGGTCTCACAGGACGGCTTGGTTGGCCTAGGTGGGGCACAGCTGTTTGCCCTGGTCGTGCAGGACGGCGCAGCTGGCCACCTGGGTCTCACGGGGCCACACGTCTGGCCGCCTGGGTAGCATGGGACGGCACGACTGGCCACCTGGGTTGCACGGGATGGCACAGTTGGCCTAGGCAGGGCACAGCTGTTTGCCCTGGTCACACTGGACAGCACAGCTGGTCACCTGGGTTGCACAGGATTGCGCGTCTGGTTGCCTGGGTCACACGGGATCACGCATCTGGGCCACTTGGGTCTCACAGGATGGTGCAGCTGGCCTAGGCGGGGCGTAGCTGGCCTCCCTGGTCACGTGTGAAAGCGCAGCTGGCCGCCTGGATTGCGCAGTTCAGCGTAGCTTGCCTAGGCAGGGCGCGGGGGAGGGCGCCCGGGTCTTGGCTGGCTATTCTGGTCGCGCGGGATGTCGCAGCTGGTTGCACGGGACCGCGCGGCTGGCCACCTGGGTCTCACAGGACGCATGCCTGGCTGCCTGGGTCGAGGGGAAGGTTCTGCTGGCCTAGGCAGGGCGCGGGGGGCGGGGCCGCCCTGGTCGTGCATGGGACGGCGCAGCTGGCCACCTGGGTAGTGCAGGACAGCGCGGCTTGCCTAGGCAGGATGTGGGGCATGGGGCGCGGGGCGTGGGGGCTTCCCAGATCTTTGCTGGCACGAGGCTCCGATGCAGGGTGCCGGGGATTGCGCGGGCTCGAAGCGCGGTGGGGGGAGAGGTGCACGGCTGTGGCAGGAGCCCACGATTTGCTGCTCTGATGTACACACCACTTGCAGAATTCTGCTCCGGTTTCTCCTTCTGATCTGTCTGCGGCGCCAGGGGCTGGTAGCCCCGGCTGTAGGGTCCGGGGTAAGATGGCTCCTTACCGATCCTGCCGACACAGGATTGCAGCTTTCTGTGGTAATCTGTAGCTGGTAGACTCTGTGTCTATGTATTTGTACTCAGGTTACTGGATTTGGGGTTTTGGTTCTTCTGTGTCTGTGCGATGTTGTTTAGTTCTGAGCCCCCAAGGCGATTCTGAGACAATTCAGGGGCTCCTGTTCCGTTGCCATCTTGAATCTAACTTTTCTAATATTACTTCTCTGAAAAGACTATTGATTCCTTTGGTTTCAGCTTCTATCTCCCTCGTCTATGCTTATTATTCTTAGGTTTGCTCTTTTAAGATTAGCTGAGATCACTTCAATGTCCAGTTCATGCTGTCAAATTGGTTTTTCTAAATTATATACTATGCGTTCATTTTTGGAGAGGTCATCTTCTAAGAGTGAGATTCTGTTTTCCATGTAGTCTATTCTATTGTTGATGGTCTGTATTGATGCTTTCATTTCAATTATTGCATCCTTCACTTCCTTCAGAGCTCCTTTTTGATTGCTGTTCAGGGTGTCAGATTCTTTGTTTATTTGATCCTTAATTTCTTTCAGGCTCTCTGTGAATTCTTTTTGGAAATCCTGTATCATTTCTACTATTAAAGTTCTGAATTGTCCTTCTGGCAATCTTTGCAATTCTGTGTTGGCAGGTTCTATTGTTGTGGAGTTGTGGGAGCTCATTGTTTCTTTGCTATTCTTCCTTCTCATGATTTCAGGTTTCTGAAGTTTATATTTTTGTTGCTTTTGGTAGCTCTCTTTCACTCTGTAGGTTTCCTACATCTAATCTCTCTCCCTTTATTGTATCTTATTCTGGAGGTAGATATTTGCTTGTAGGTGAGCCTTAAAGATAAATAGCCTTTACTGAATGGTTATTCTCAGCTCTTTGTTGTGTGTTCATTACCTTTTAAAACCAACTTTGAGTAGCCGGGCATTGTGGCACACCCTTGTAATCCCAGTACTTGGGAGGCGGAGATCGGAGGATCCGGGTTCATGGCCAGCCTCAGCTACTTAGTGAGGCCCTCCACAACTTCATGAGACCCGGTTTCAAAATAAAGGATAAAAAATAGGGCCAGGGGTGTAGCTCAGAAGTAGAACGCCCCTGGGTTCAATCCCCAGTACCGCAAAAATAAATAAATAAATAAATAAATAAATAAAACCAAATTTGAAATCTATGTCTGGTATCCCCCCACTGTTGCTCTTCCTGTAGATCATCAGTACTGGGTCGCAGTTACTCTACGGTTCCTTTTGCCTGCTGTAATGATGATGCTGATGGGTTCCAGGTGTTAAGGTCCGGCGACCTGTCTGTTGCCTGATCTCAGTGAGCTCTGCTCTTAATCTCTGGGGGAGGGGGTGGGCCCAGCCACTGCAGGCTCTCGTCAGGCTTCCAGGAATTCAGGTCTCTGTCAAGCATGGAGTAAGTTGCTGCTTACTTTTGTTGCTGATGATCTGCAGTTGCTGGGTTTACAACAGGTCACTTTCTTCTTTGTTGGTGGCCTGTGGAAGCCACAATGCCTGTAGCCACTGGCACAGCCTGGCCAAGATGGCGCTGCCACCACTGCTGCCTCCGCCGTCCTACAGAATCGCTTGCCAACTTTCACGAACTCATTTAGAACTGGAAGCTGAGAGGCAAAAATACCCAGGAATAATTTTCTCTTTAGCAAGTACACATAAGTATCAGTCATCATTTTCTTTCAGGGATGTTGCACTGTAAGAGCCACTGAAGACTGCTGTCACAATTTAATCCACACTCTGGTTTCAAAAACCATTTTGTTACTTGATATTAAATCAATTTATATTATATTTAAGATTTTTAATCATCGAGGTAAGTCTCAAAATCTTTTCCTGATACAGACATTTTCTCCTTCTTATCTTTAGATTGTTATGTTTATGTTTTTGTTTTGCCAGTTCTGAGTATATATTTTAGTCAAAACTCTTTCTATTGCACCTGACTTAAACTAGCAGCTTAGGAGAAAGAAAGGAAGCAAGCAAGGAAGGAAACAAGCTAGTTCCCAGGAAAAGTGGCTCAGAAGGCCTTGGGATAAGCTCAAGCACAGCCAGAATCAGAAACTGAAGCCTCCAGGACTTTTTGTCCCTGTTACTTGTCTCTACTTGGTTGCATTCTGCAGGCAGTCTCTCTTCCACCTTGGGGAGTAGACATAGTGACCACAATCATCACCAATCTTATATTACCCAAGATTAGCAGGAAGAGAACTTTATTCTTCCAATATCCATAGTTTCTTAGTTTCTCCCCACCCCTGCTGTCTCTCATGCATTCGGGCAAACACACACACACACACACACACACACACACACACACACAAACACACCCCACACCCTGATGGGCCATGATTGGATCATGTTTTCACCACTGTGTATCCAGTGAAATGGTCTACGAAGATTGGTCCAGGCTTGCCAACCCTGGAAATGGTATGTATATTTGTGATCAATTATATACACAGACACAAACACATGTGCATACATGCACACACAGGCCAAATGAATCTGGGGAGAGATGGATCCACAAGAAAAAGATGCTTGCTGACAGCAGCAGCTTTCCACTACAACATGAGATGGAATCCCTTATTATTTATACTCACTACTCTCACACCTAAGCATCTTATCAAGACATTATAAAGTTGATATAAACAGGCATAATATTTTTCAGAATCATTGCTCTATAAATTTAAGAACTCTCTGATCTGAGGGAGTGGACTAAACCAGCAATAAAAAAACAGTCACCACCCACTCATGCCACCCTACTCACCATTCAAGGGGGAAGAAATTCAAATCAGCAGTGGTTAAAATAGTCTAAAAGTAAGGATATGCCAGGTGTGGTGGTGTACACCTGTAACACCAGTACTTTGGGAGGCTACAACAACAGGTTCAAGGCCAGCTTGGACAATTTAGCAAGACTTTGTCTCAAAATAAAAAAAATAATAATAATAAAACAAAATAGGGCTCGGGTGTGGCTTATTTAGGAATACCCCTGGGTTCAATTCCTAGTACCAATAAAAAAAAGTAAGAATAGGTTTGAGTTAAACAATTCATTGACTAACTCATTCAGAATATAAGCCATAAAAGGCTACGTAAATAGTAGGTAGTAGGTAAAAGATGGACCTACTTCATAGCAATTATGTTTTTCTTCCATAAATTTTTGGACCGATATTTCTAGATGCTAGTATGGTTAAAGAAAGGACATAGGTATTTCTTAGATTATTCTCTAAATGAAAGTCTTCACATCACAGAGCTAAGAACAGGGGCGATTCTCATGTCACAGTGTCCAGCTACAGCGGATGAAGTAGATGACCCACCCACACCCCTTACCATTACCCCTTCAGTCCATGTTGCCTGGCTGCTAGTTTTTCAGCACCTGCATCTCCTTACCTGAGGGATTTGCTTTGGTGTTTCTTTTTGCCAAAATAAATTACTTTTACTTGAATCCCTGTCTCAGGAGCTATTTCTAAGACATATGTCATATGACTTTTTTATTCTTTTCTGTCTCTTGTCATAGCAATAGCCCCTGAGACAAATTGATTAAATTATGTTTTATGTATATATTAATATGAAACTCACCATTCTGTATAAACAATATGTACCAATAAAAGTCTCAAAGGTTAATTTAAAAAGTCATATATTGAGTGGGCCACTCATGCTTCTCCTATATTTTGAAGTATGTGTGCAATGTGCCATGTGGCCAACAGTCACTCTCTAACTAACTTTAATAAAGACCTAGAGGAACCAAATAGAGAAAAAGGCCTATGAATATATGCACTTGACTCCCACACAAAAGCATAGTCAGCTTTGGGCCCCATCACCACTACCAAAACAAAACATCAAAGAAGGTAAAACAAAGTCAGTGAGGGAATGACCAATATTATCTTGCTCCTTTATTCAACCTTCCATCTACCTGAGTTTAAATGAATAGAAGATTAGAAGCAAATGTGTGTGGGAGGAAGCAGAAAGGGAGGAGAGGGGAGGCAGACACATCATTTAGTAAACGACCCCAAACCACTGCACAACTTCACTTTCTGATCTCCTTTTTTGTGTCTATCCACTTTAATAAACCTCATGACAACACTCCTTGGTGAATTGGCCTGCATAATTATCACCTATAGTTTATACTCCATAAATTCTGCTTAAGACAGCAGGAAATCAAGCAATACATCTTGAAAAAATGTTATTTAGTTGGTTAAAAGAAAAATGAACAGCTCTTGAAAGTGTAAGCTCTAGGTCTTCAGAAAATTTATTCTAACTGATTTTCCCCTCCTCTCCCAGAGTCATAAATGCTATTCATATAGTGCCCTAGGATACTTTCCCTCCATTTCTTAGTGAAATATTTTGAAGATAAGTTATAAAGCACTTATGTTTCACATATAACAAGTATTCAGAGAGAGCAGCAAGATGGCGACGGAGTAGGAGCCCCTGAACGAGCCTGTCTCAAAACTGTCTCAGGATTGCATCAGGGACTCAGAAATAAACAACATCGCACAGACACAAAAGACCCAAAACCCAAAATCCAGTAACCCAAGTACGAATACGCAGACACAGAGTCTACCAGTTCCAGAATTCCTCAGAAAGCAGCAAGCCCGAGACGGCACGGCAGGATCGGTAAGGAGCCATCTTACCCCCGGTCCCTACTGCCGGATAGCCCCCGGCGCCACAGACAGATCTGAAGGAGAAACCGGAATACAATTCCGAGAGTGGTGGGGCCATCACAGCAGCAGATTGTGGGCTCCTGCCCCGACCGAGCACCTCCCCCTCCACTGCGCTACGAGCCCGCGCGATCCCCAGCACCCTGCATCGGAGCCGGGAAGCATCGGCGCCCCGCGTCCCGCAGTCCGCGCACTGCGCCGCGCCGCTCCCCGTGTCCCGCTGCCCTGCATAACCGCGGCAGCCAGGATCAGGAAAGCCTGTGCGCCCTGTGTCCCGAACCGCGCGCACTGCACCCCGCGCCCTGCGCCATGCCGCTCCCCGTGTCCCGCCGCCCTGCATAACCGCATCAGCCGGGATCGGGAAAGCCTGTGCGCCCTGTGTCCCGAACCGCGCACACTGCACCCTGCGCCCTGCGCTGTGCCGCTCCCTGTGTCCCACCGCCCTGCATAACCGCGTCAGCCAGGATCAGGGAAGCCTGTGCGCCCTGTATCCCGAACCGCGCGCACCTGCGACCCGCCTACACAAGCTGCACCATCCTGCATAATCCGGCAGCCAGGCGCACCCCCCCACGCGCGACCAGAACGGCCCCGCCCCCTGCGTCCACCTAGGCTAGCAGCATCTCTGCCACACAGGTGGCCAGACACGCTGGCCCCCACAACTAGCCACATCATCCCGTGAGACCAGGAAGAACCGGGCACCCCACGGCCACACGCTCCCAGCCAAGGACTGGGCACCCAACGGCCCTGCGCCCTGTGCCCAGCGGCCCCACAACCCCAGCCTAGACCCAAGCGGCACACGGCCTGCCCCCGCAGCTCGCACCCCAGCAGCCCCGTGACACCACGCCCCGCGACCCCGTGATCGGCCTACACAAGCCGCGCCGACCCACACAACCAAGAGGCCAGCAACACCCTCCCACGTGGGACCAGAACGGCCCCCACCCCTGCCTTCACGCGTTACCAGGGCAGCTAGCTGCGCCCAGTCTGGGCCAGCTGCGCATTCCTGTGCAACCCAGGCAGTCAGACATGTGATCCAGTGCGACACAGGTGAACAGCCGCGCCATTCAGCACGATCAGAGCAAACAGCCGCACCCAGCCCAAGCCAGCTGTGCTGGACCGTGCAACCCGGGAGCCCCTGTGCTGCACCTCAGAGCCCGGATACCCTCTGACGCCGCCACTTAAGACCTGCACGACCCTCCACACAGCCTCAGAGCCAGGGCACACACCTGCACCACCACCGAATTCCAGGAGCCCAAGCACCCCACGAGGGCCCGCGTGTGATCCTTAGCATAGTGCCTCAGCGCCAGTGCACCCTCAGGCACTACCACCTGATACCCAGAGCTTGCACCCCCCAGGGCCTGTGCGAGATACACAGCACTGCACATCAGAGCCCGAGCAACCTCCAGTGACGCCCCTGAGACCCAGAGCACGTGTGCATCTGCGCCTCGGAGACCGAGTATCTTCCGGCACCGTCACCCGTGCCTCGGAGCCCACATCCAACATCTTGCCTTGAAGTGCGCCTCACGTGCCAACACCCAAGCTCCGGACCCTGTTCCCCCCTCCCATACACACACCGCACCCTGGTCAACAAGACAAGAGGGAACCACAACCGGCAGCATACTAACCCAATTAGGTCTACAGGGACCAACAAGAGGTCTTATACATAGAAAGCAAGATGATGCGGAGGCAACAGAAACACAAAATTGAAAACATCGAAAACACGAGAATGAGGAACAGTGAAGATGCAAGAAATACTCACAACGCATCAAGTGAGTTTACTGATACTGACCTACAGGAAATGCAAGACGGAGAATTCAGAATTTTGATCTTCAGAATGATGAAAGGCCTCAAAGAAAGTGTAGAGGAGATGAAGGAAGAAGTTGAGGCTCTAAGAAGGAATCAGAAAGAAACACTGAACGAAATGAAAGAAGCAATAAATGAATTAAAGACTGCAATAGAAA
>PVJS01061900.1:0-10872 GCA_004027185.1 Glis glis | reverse complement strand
TTTTTTATACTTTATTTTGAAACCGGGTCACACGAAGTTGCAGAGGGTCTCACAAAGTAGAGAGAGAGAGAGAGAGACAGGGAGAGAGAGAGAGAGAGAGAGAGAGAGCTGAGGCTGGCCGCGAACCCGGATCCTCCGGTCTCCGCCTCCCAAAGTACTGGGATTACAAGTGTGTGCCACCACGTCCAGCTGAATTCCATGTCTTTCAATTTCACCGAATAGCTTGTGAAGTATTGGTTTTAGTTCATCTGTGAAGGTTTTGTAAAATTCAGCTGGAAAACCATCTGGACCTGGGCTTTTCTTTGATGGAAGACTTTTTATTGCTGTTTCTATCTCTGTGCTTGCTATTGGTTGATTCAGTTTTTCTGTATCCTCTTGGTTCAATTTAGGTAGGTTGTATGTGTCTAGAAATATTTCGACCTCTTCCATGTTTTCCATTTTATTGGAATATAAATTTTCAAAGTAGCTTCTTATGATCCTCTGGATTTCTCCACTATCTGTGATGAGATCCCTTTTTTCCTTTCTGATTTTGGTAATTTGCATTGATTCTCTCCTTCTTTTGGTTAGGTTAGCTAGTGGTTTGTCAATCTTGTTAATCTTCTCGAAGAACCAGCTTCTTGTTTTGTTGATTCTTTGTATTGTTCTTTTATTTTCTATTTCATAAATTTCTGCTCTGATTTTATTTATCTCCTGCCTTCTACTGGCTTTGGGCTGTGACTGTTTCTGTTTTTCAAGATCCTTGAGGTGTGACATTAGGTTATTTATTTGAATGTTTTCTGTTTTTCTTATGTGGGCACTCAGTGCTATAAATTTTCCTTTTAACATTGCTTTCAAGGTGTCCCACAGATTTTGATATATCGTGTCTCTATTTTCATTTAATTCCAGGAATTTATTTATTTCTCCCCTTATTCCTTTTCTGATCCAGTCCTTGTTCAGGAGTGTATCATTCAGTCTCCATGTACTTATGTGATTACTTTTTGTCTTCCTGTTGTTAATTTCCAGTTTCAATCCATTATGATCTGAGAAGATGCAGTAATTATATCACATATTTTGAATTTGCTGGTGCTTGCTTTGTGACCCAGTATGTGGTCTATTTTGTAGAATGTTCCATGGGCAGCTGAGAAAAATGTGTATTCAGGTGTTGTTAGTTGAAATAATCTATATGTGTCTATTGGATCCATTTGGTCTATAGTTTTCCTTAGTTCTGAACAATCTTTATTTGTCTTTTGTCTGGAGGATCAATCTAGTGGCATGAGTGGTGTGTTAAGTCTACCAATGTCATTGTGTTTGGGTCTATTTGGGACCTGATGTCCCAAAGACTTTGTTTTATGAATGTGGGTGTGCCCACATTTGGGACATAAATGTTTACTGTTATTGTATCTTCTTGTTGGATTGTTCCTTTTATTAATAAGAAGTGACCCTCATTGTCTGTTCTGATGTGTTTTAGCTTAAAGTCTGTTTTGTCTGATATAAGCGTTGCTACCCCTGCTTGTTTTTGATCTCTGTTTGAATGGTATATCTTTTTCCATCCTTTTACCTTTAGTGTATGAGTACCTTTGGCTAGAAGGTGAGTTTCTTGTGGACAGCATATATAGTTTTTGAACCACATTGCCAGTCTCTGCCTTTTAATTGGGGAGTTGTGTCCTTTGACATTCAATGTTATTATAGAGATATGATTTTTGTTTCCTATCATTTTTAGTTTTATTCTCTATTTGCTGTAGTGATAAATCTCCTTGTTTAGTTGCCTACCTGGTGGAGTTCACCTCTCCTGTGGTTCTGAAAATTGCTTGTTTTTTCTTCTTTGTGGTTTATTTCTTTTATGATTTTGTCTAGTTTTGGCTTGGTCCTCATGAATCCTTTAAATGTTTGTTTATCATGGAACATTTTTATTTCTCCATCAATTTTAAATGATAGCTTTGCTGGATATATCAGTCTTGGTTGGAAGTTGTTTTCTTCCAGGGTCCAAAGTACTTTGTACCAATCCCTCCTGGCATTCCTTACTTGGGTTGAGAAGTCTGGGGTGATTTATATTGTTTTGCCCCTGTATGTCACGCGTTCTTTTGTTCTTGCTGCTTTTAGGATTCTTTCTTTGGCCTCTATCTTAGTCATTTTAATTATTACGTGGCAAGGGGAGGTCCTTCTTTGGTCCTCTCTTAACAGCATTCTATATGTCTCCTGTTTGTGAATATCCAAATCTTTCTCTATGTTCATAAAATTCTCTGAAATTATTTCTTTGAAGAGGTTTTTATATCCTTGGTCTGTGCTTCTAAACCTTCATCAATGCCTTTTATCCTTAGATTAGGACGTCTTGCATTGTTCTGTATTTCTTGAATGGCCAGGGTGTGTTGTAGTATCTTCTGTATATTGTTGACTGTGTTCTCAGTTTTGAATGAGCTGTCTTCCAGGAGTGATGCCCTGTTTTCCATGTGGTTGAGCCTACTAGAGTAGGTTTCTATTGCAGCCTTTAATTCGTTTATTGACTCCTTCATTTTGTTCAGAGTTTCTTTCTGATTCTTCCTTAGAGCCTCAACTTCCTCCTTTATCTCTTCTGCACTTTCTTTGAGGCCTTTCATCATTCTGAAGATCAAAATTTGGGATTCTCCGTCTTGCATTTCCTGCAGGTCAGAGTCAGTAATCTCACTTGTTGATGCATTTTGGGTGTTTCTTGTTTCCTCACTGTTCCTCATTGTTGTATTTTTGGTGTTTTCCATTTTGTGTTTCTGTTGCCTCTGAATCATCTTCCTTTCTGTGTATGAGACCTCTTGGTGGTCCCTGTAGTCCCAATTGGGTCAGTACGCTGCAGGCTATGGATCCCTCTTGTCTGGTTGGCTGGGGCATGGTATTGTGGGTGGAACAGTACGCAGGCTCCAGAGCTCGGGTGTTGGCACATGAGGAGCACTTTGAGGCATGGGTGATGGTGCTGGAAGGTGCCCAGTTTCTGAGGGGCGGGTCCTGGGGGTCGCCCGGGCCCCTCGGGATGCACACGTGCTCCGGGTCTCAGGCAACGTCACCGTAGGTTGCCTGTGCTCTGATGTGTTGCACTGAGGATTTCAAATGGGCCCATGGGAGGTGCAGGCTCTGGGTATGTAGTAGCAGTGCCTAGGGTTGCACAGGCTCTGAGGCACGGCACAGAGAATCGCATGTGGGTCCCAGGGGGGAGCGTGTGCTCCTAGACTTCAGGTGGCAGTGCCGGGGCGTGCCGTGACTTAGAGACAGCCTGGAGAGTCGTGTGGGTCTTGGGTGGTGGCGCTGGAAGGTATCCAAGCTCTGAAGCGCAGCACAGAGGCTCCCATGTGGGGGAGAGAGGTGCAGGCTCTGGGTCTCAGGTGGCTGCACCGGAGTCCAAGGCAGGGCATGGAAGGAAACCCGGGTAACGCAGGAGGTCGCCAGGGTCTGAGGCTGGGCATGGAGGGCCGCCTGGGTGGCACAGTGTGGCACTGGGTTCTGAGGCGTGGCATGGAGGGCTGCCTGGGTCATGCAGGAGGACCCTGGGGTCTGAGGCCAGGTGCGGAGGGTTGTTCTGGTCACCCTGGAGGATGTGGGAGTACGTGGGAGTACAAGGTGGGGCGCGGGGATCATAGGCAGGGTGCAGAGTGCTGCCCGGGTTGCCCTAGAGGATGCTGGGGGCTGGGACTGGGCGCAGGGGCCACCGGGGTGATGTGGGAGGATGCCAGGGACCAGGGCTAGGTGCAAGAGTCGCCAGGATGAGGTGGGAGGACCCCAGGGTCCAGGGCCAGGCGCAGGGGCCACTGTACTGCACAGGAGGAAGCCGGGGTCCGGGGCTGGTCACAGGGGATGCTGGGGTGACGTGGGAGGATGCTGGGGTGGGCGCAGAGGCCACCGCAGTGATGTGGTAGGACGCCAAGGTCCTGGGCTGGTCACAGGCGCCGCTGAAGTGACGCGGGAGGATGCCGAGGTCCGGGGTGGGTGCAGGGGCCTCCAGGGTGATGCTAGGGGATGCTGAGGTCTGGTACCTGCTGGGGTGACATGGGAGGATGCTGAAGTCCAGGGAAGGCACAGAGGCTGCCGGGGTGATGAAGGAGGACACTGAGGCCTGCGTGGGTGCAGAGAATGCCAGGGTGACCCAGGGGAGAATGCCGAGGTCTGGTACCTGGCACAGAGGCCGCCGAGGTGACGCAGGAGGACGCTGAGGTCCAGGGTGGGCACAGAGGCTGCTGAGGTGACAAGGGAGGATGTCGAGGCCCGGGGCGGGCACCCTGCTTTAGATTTTCTAACTATCCCAAGCTACTTGATTGACAAAATAAAATTTTAATATCAGATTGATATTTTAACTTATTAATCAGCAATTATTTAGACCTCAAGTTTTAAGGTTTACCACACCTTTTTTTATCTTTAGTCTACTTGTCTAACTTGTCTTATCTCTCCATTTATTGAATTTTTGAGAAATTATTTCACAAAAGGTTCTTGTTTCATGACAACTCTGTCTGGGTTCTAAAGCAATGACAATGTTTTGTCCCTCTGGACTTCATTGATATTTTGTCTAGACAGAGAATTTCACTTTTTTGAAGCTCTTACAACAGTACTTCATTGTTTTCTACCATCTGGTTTATTGGTAAGAAGTTGATGAAAATCTTGTTCCATGTAGATAAATCCTATTATTTCATTTTGTTATTTCTTGTATTTTGGGTTCCCCACTCTTTCTATAATATTTTTGTACTTTATTTTTATTTTTGAACTTCTTAAATTTCACTTCCTTATTTACTGAGCTATACCTTTGTGTCATTCTTTAGTTCTAGAAGATTTCAAGCTATTAGATCTTTATTTCTTCAGAATTAGTATCACTGTTTTCAGCTTTTACAACACTTAATTTTTATTTATCTCTTTGCTGAGCTTTCTGAGATGATCCCAAAGCTGATTAACTATGTCCATTCTGCTCTTTTCCAATTTTTAAATTCTTTTCTATAAATACTTATCTTTAAAGAATTGACAAGAATCCCAAAAGCATAACTCTCATTCAAAATTTATAAAAAAAGTATATCCTCATTTTTGTTACTATAATTTTTATATAACAAAAATATCATAATATATAAATTTAAAGTTCTTCCTGTTATTTTTCTTGCTCTGTCCTTAAAGACAACTACTCTTTTAAAAACAAATACAATGGTATAAAATCTTCCCAATGGGAAGAATTGGTATTTGTATTTTTTACTAATTCTATGTTTCATAAGCAATACAATATATTACATATTAGTGCAATCACAATATATATAATCCTTGGCAAATTACTTTTTAATTTTAAGATCTATTCAAAGCCTATCTATGTTGATAAGCATAGACACAGTACTCAGTAGTGGCGTGTTCTAAACAGCAATAGTTCTATGCTCATCAATTTGCTATTCAATCAAGTCTTAGCCAGGAACAACTTGTCTTTGCTTTACTTGACAAAGTAAAGCTTTTGTGTTACTCAAGAGCTGGAGTTTACATCTCCCCAGTTTGTTCACAGTTCCTGGCAGTTGATTCTGACTTTCAGCAAGGACCTTAGTAGGGCCTCACCACCTGAACACTAACAAGATCTCTTTATGTGCCCTCAACATCTTCAAAACGTGGTGTCTTGGTTCCAAGGCAAGTCCAAAGGAGAGAAAGAAAAGTGGAACCAGCATTTTCTTCCTAACCTGGCCAAATATATCATGTAGGGTCACTTCTGCTCTGTTCTATTTATTAATTGCAATATCCAAAGCCCTCTACCTCTTTATAGGAGAGTGACAAGGTTCTGGAAATGTAGTTGGACTGAAACACTACTGTCATCCTTATGAAAAATATAATCTGCCACAGTTTGACTTCCCACCAAAACCGTTTTTATCCCTCCCTTATGCTAAAAACTGTACAATCCTCTTGTGCTCCAAAGCTCCACCCCCAAATTCTCATTCCATAAGAGATTCAGAAGCCAGGCTTGGTGGCGCACGCTTGTAATCCCAGTACTTCGGGAGGCAGAGACCGGAGAATCCAGGTTCGTGGCCAGCCTCAGCTCTCTCTCTCTCTCTCTCTCGTTCTCTCTACTTAGTGAGGCCCTCCACAACTTCGTGAGACCTGGTTTCAAAATTAAGTATAAAAAATAGGGCTGGGGGTGTAGCGCAGAGGTAGAACGCCCCTGGGTTCAATCCCCAGTACCGCAAAAAAAAAAAAGAGATTCAGGGTTAAGGTCCAGCATCTTTATATCAGGTCCAGGTATAGATTAGTTTTGTGGGATAGGATGTCAAGTTTAACTCTACTGATTTCCTCTCTAATTGAAAACTTGTGAACTAATGAGGCCAGTTCTTCACTGCTATATTCAACAAACAACAGAAAGATAACACAAGATAACTGCAGTAGACACTCTTCCTCAAAAGGGGAAGTGGGAGACATGTATTCACTGGTCATAGCAATTCTGAAGTCCAACTGATGGCGGTCGCCATTTCATTGCTTCCATAGGCACAATGCAGTCTTAATTTGGGGAGGAAGGGGAGTTTCTCCATGGCTCTTTTTCTGCCCTGAGTTTTTATGCTTACTTCATGAGTCGTCCTTTCTTTGCAGTAGCAAATTATTCATATTTGCAAATGAGTATTTTTCTCAGCTTTCTTTCAGCCTATGGTAGTTTGAAGAGCTAAATGTCTCTTTTCATTTTTTGCTTTTCAGCCTGAGCTGATATAATTATAATCTATTAGACAAAAGCCACACCATGAAACTTCATTTAAAGAAACTCTTATTCATTACTTTAAAGATATTATGACATTTTTATCTGGTCTTCATTATTTTTAGTACTCTTATTGATGTATTATAATTATACATCATAGTGAGGTTCGAAGAGATACATATGTACATGTATACAGGACTTGGAATGTTTCCCTTCAGATCCCATCCTGCTAGCATCCCTCCCTGTACTTATTAGATTGGTAGTGATGCCTTCATATATGGATAGAGCATTATTTGAACTGTTTCATTCATCAGTTCTCATTTTTCCTTCCTCACCTCCTTCCTGGTCTCTTTCTTCAAATACTTAAAGTCATTTTTGTTTCCTATTTTCTCTCTAGTTTCCACATATGTGAAAAAACATTTGACTCTTGACTTTCTGAGACCGACTGATCTCACTCAGCATAATATTCTCTAATTCATCCATTCTCTTGCAAATGACATGATGTTGTTCTTCTTTATGGCTGAGTAAAATTCCATTGTATGTATATAACACATTTTTGTCATTTATTCATCTGTTGATAGATATCTAGGTTGGTTCTATAATTTGGCTATTGTGAATTAATTTGGCTGTTATAAATATGGATATGCCTATATCACTCTAGTATTCTGGCTTTAATTCTTTTGGAAAGATAGTGAGAAATAGAATAGTTGGGTCATATGGTAGTTCCATTCCTAATTTTTTGAGAAACTTCCATATCCATCTTCATAGTGGTTGTACTATTTTGTGAACCACTAATGGTATATAAGAGTTTCTGTTTAGCAAGATGTGGTGGTGCATGCCTGTAATCCAAGTACTTGGGTGGCTGAGAGAGGAGGATCAGAGGTTAGAGGCCAGACTCAGCAACTTAGTGAGACCCTGTTTCAAAACAAAAATAATAAAAAGGGCTAGGGGTGTAGCTCTGACATAGAATGCCCCTGGGTTCAATCTCCAGTAGAAAACAACAAAAAAAGAGGTCCTGTTTCCCTACATCCTTGCCAGTATTTATTATTGTTTGTATTCTTGACAATTGCCATTGTACATGGAGTTAGATGGAAGCTCAGTGTAGTTTTGAATTGCATTTTTATAATAATTCATAAACTACTTTGTCATTGCCCCTCTATGTTTAAATTATTTCATTCTTCTGGAATATATCCATGTTTTGTTTTGTTTCTTTCTTTTTTTTTAACGTCATAAAGTTTTGCTATGATGACACAGGGTTTAGTTCTCTTTGTATTAATCCTGCTTGGATTTCAATAAGGTTCTACAACTCCAAATTAATAAATACTTAGCTATTATTTCATCATTTTTCTGCCCCATTCAATTTCATTTTTCTCACTTGATGTTGTTCCTTTTTGACCACTTGATGCTGCCCAAGATAAATCTATACCTTTTTTAACTGTTTGTAGAACTTTCTTGTGGTCCTTTGTTACAGTTTCCATTTCTCTTCTACTTTCCATTTGTTTGTTCATTTTTCCAACATTTTCCCTAAGGTTCTTGATTATATTCCTAATACCTTTTTAAAAAGGTCCTTGTGTGCTAATCACAACATCTATGTCATTATGATGTCTCTATTTATTGATTTTCTTTTGATTTTACTTTCCAGCTTCTGCACATGTAGGGATTTTTAATTGCATTGTAGACATTTTTAATGATTGAGCCTAGTTTTATTTCCTTTTTTTTTAAAGGTTTTGAGTGTTGTCACAAGCAGTAACATATTACTGGCAATTATTTTGATATGCTATGTTTAGCTTTATTGTTTTTTGGAATAACCTAATTAATTTTTTTTTTTTGCGGTACCGGGGATTGAACCCAGGGGCATTCTACCTCCGTGCTATACCCCCAGCCCTATTTTTTATACTTTATTTTGAAACCGGGTCTCAAGAAGTTGCGGAGGGCCTTGCTAAGTAGAGAGAGAGAGAGAGAGAGCTGAGGCTGACTGCGAAGCCGGGTCCTCCGGTCTCCACCTCTCAAAGTACTGGGATTACAAGTGTGCGCCACCACGCCCAGCTTTAATTAATTTTATCTTTAGTTCTAGGGGTTAGCCTTTACTCAAGTTTGTGATCCTTACCCATGAAGTATGGCCATTATGGAATCTACATTTAATTCACAAGGGGCTCAGAAAAGTCTCCTCTAGGTAGAACATAAATAAAAAATGCTTCCAGCTTTTAACAGTCTTTGCGTCCACTCATTTTTCAGACTCTGAAAGACAGAAGCATTCCAAACTAAATTATTATAGTGAATGAGCATCACTGCTTTCTATACTATACTTACTGGCACCTCTGCATAGACTTCTGGTGCTATCCTCTGCATTTTTCTTTATTTCTAGGAGCTTACAAATTCATGTCTATTCTCTTCACCTCCACTGAATTTATAGTATCCACTGTGTTCTGCTTGTGGTCCACTTTTCTCCTCTGTGGTCCAGATTGTATTCTCATGCAGATATCCAAAAGTAACATGAAACTCATCTGTGACCCTTCTTCAATGGATCATAATCCCGAGCAGGATCTGGGGTAATAAATCAGTACAAAGGGTTGCCTTTTCTACTTGTTCCACATTTATAGTTTTTCATAGTTGTAGGGGTGGTTTGGTACCAGTTATACCAGACGTAGAAACTCTATCACATGCACAGATTTTCTTTTTTCTTTTTTCTTTTTTTTTGCGGTACCGGGGATTGAACACAAGGGCATTGTACCTCCGTGCTACACCCCCGGCCCTATTTTTTATACTTTATTTTGAAACCGAGTCTCACGAAGTTGCGGAGGGCCTCACTAAGTAGAGAGAGAGAAAGAAAGGGAGAGAGAGAGAGAGAGAGCTGAGGTTGGCCACGAACCCGGATCCTCCAGTCTCCACCTCCCAAAGTACTGGGATTACAAACGTGCACCACCACGCCCGGCACATGCACAGATTTTCTAAGTAAAACGTTTACAGAGTTTCCAAGTGAAATTACAAAATTCCTAATATAAAAATGAATTAACTATTTACTGCACAAAAGTTCACACAAGTTTAAAATGAATTTACATAATAAAACACCCTGGTTGACCATTTTGTAAAGGTGGTAGGATTTATGTTCTAAAGCTGTTGATACATACACATATGCACACACATGCACATAAACACATAGTTTTCTCCAAACAAGAAACACACTAATATTTCATAATAGTGTTTAAAGCTAACAACCTATAAGGTATGAAATGAATATGCCCTATTTATTTTTAAGACTAGTGTATTTGGGCTGTAATGTTGACATTAATATCTATTCGACACTCCTGTCCAAAAACAACAAAAAATCTTTCAGCTCTAACCTAGCTTAATGGGTAATTTGTTGTAATATATGTTTCCCAGACATTTTTGTTACTTTTCAATGGATAGGAGCAGAAAATTGTTGTATTGTGAGAATATATGAGTTTTAGATTCACATATACCAGCATTCCAAAGCTGAATTCCAATTCTAATTTTGCTAATTTCAATGTGTATATTTTCTTATCAAATTACTTAATCTTTCTCAGCTCTATTGATCCTATTTTTCTAGTGGAAGAAATAATAGATAGTGCAGATATTTCTTATTGAGATAAAATGAAGTATTAGATGTGAAAATACCTGGTAGAATGGCTGGCAGAAAGTGGGAATGGTTAATTATGACAAATTAGGTGTTTTACAAGTTAGTTTATAATTAGATCACAATTGCAGGAATAAGTTATTTCCATTTTTATTGGTCTTCATTTACAATGGTTGAAAAGTGTTTTATTTTTAAATGCATAAACTCATTCCCTTCTAATATCGACCCTATATTGTTGAAAACTTACTAAATATCTTTAGCAGGTCATTGAGAACAATCAATGGAACTCAAGACTTGAAAAATGAAAAGTAACACTTTTTGTATACTACAATGCACTGGAAAATCATTGGGAAAATAAGTTATGGTTGTACTGTAATTATTATTAGGTCCATATACTCTATACTAATATAAATTTTTTCTCAGGCTTTTCAATCTTACTCAATAAAATTACTAGCATATCTCTGGGGATCCTGAGGTCCAGAATTTAAGTAATCTTGGTTTACATAATTAATGGGATAGCTTGTATTTAGAATTTAGTTTGGAGATAGGCATAGTGGCACACACCTGTAATCTTAGTACTTGGGAGGCTGAGACGAGAGGATCATAGGTTGAAGACCAGCCTCAGCAACTTAAGTGAGACTCCCAG
>PVJS01061899.1:0-10872 GCA_004027185.1 Glis glis | reverse complement strand
GGATTACAAGCATGCGTCACCACGCCCAGATTTCATCATTTCTTTTGTTTTGTTTTGGTTTGGTTTTTTTGGTACTGGGGATTGAACCCAGGGGCATACTACTTCTGAGCTACACCCCAGCCAAGTCAAGTCACATTCTTTTTTTTCTTTTTTTTTTTTTTTTTTTTGCGGTAACGGGGGTTGAACCCAGGGGCGTTCTACCTCCGCGCTACACCCCCAGCCCTATTTTTTTTTTATCCTTTATTTTGAAACCGGGTCTCACGAAGTTGCGAAGGGCCTCACTAAGTAGCTGAGGCTGGCCGAGAACCCGTATCCTCCGGTCTCTGCCTCCCAAGTACTGGGATTACAAGTGTGTGCCACCACACCCGGCTTCTCCATGTCTTTCAAATGAGAGAATTAAGAAATGATGAAATCTAGCCAGGCGTGGTGGCGCACGCTTGTACTTTGGGAGGCGGAGACCAGAGGATCTGGGTTCGCGGCCAGCCTCAGCTCTCTCCGTCTCTGTCTGTCTGTCTGTCTCTCTCTCTCTACTTAGTGAGGCCTCCACAACTTTGTGAGACCCGGTTTCAAAATAAAGTATAAAAAATAGGGCCAGGGATGTAGCACGGAGGTAGAACACCCCTGGGTTCAATCCCCGGTACCGCAAAAAAAAAAAAAAAAGACATGGAGAAAGTAGAAGGAAATCATGGATGTAAAACAAAGACGCAGTATCTTTGAGATAGTAAAATGTCTGAGTTCAGTGTTAACGGTAGGAGTGGAGACAAATGAAAGAGTAAGCTCAGTAAGGCAGAGATTTTTTTTCCCCCTCATTTTGTTCTCCGGAAGGTTAGACCAACGCCTAGCATATAATAATCACTCAATAAATGCATGAGACTAAGAAAAGACACTTGCAAAATTTCTTTAGATACAAGGCAGTCAGCAAGCTCTGTCAGATTGCAACCTTCCCATTTCAAGGCAAATTTGATAGCGACTGTAACAAGTTAACTACAAATTTTCTTGTCTTTGCAGTACTAGGAATTAAATCCTGGGGTGCTTTACCACTGAGCTATATTCTCAGCCCTCTTTTATTTTATTTTGAGACAGGGAAATCTCACTAAATTGCCTAGGCTAGCCTTGAACTTGCAATTCTCATACCTCAGCCTCCTGAGTAGCTGGGATTACAGGCTTGTGCCACCATGCCCTGCTAACTACCATTTTGTGTGTGTGTGTGTATGTGGTCCTGGGGATTGAACCCAGGGGCATTCTATCTCCCAGCTACACCCCCAGCCCTTTCTTTTTTTTCTTTGAAACAGGGTCTCCTTAGGTTGATGAGAGTCTCACTACTTGCTAAGGCTGTCCTGGAACCTACGCTCCTCCTGTCTCTGCCTCCCAAGTACTGAGATTACAGGCTTGCGCCACCACGCCCAGCTAACTACAATTTTTAAAACAATATAACTATAAATATTCTCCTCCCTTATTTTGAAATTTAGCTTTTATGTTTATCTTGCTCTAAGAATTATTATAATGGAAATAGCAAAGCCTCATTTTCACCTCTGCATCTCCTAATATCTACCACTTCCCTAGAGCTTACTATGCGTCTAGCTACTATGTGCAATAAGTCCTGCATGTATTAACCCAAATAATCACATTACATGAATATTTTAAAATGTCAACCCAAGGAGCTCTTTTTTTCCCAAGCCAAACTATATTCAGCTTTATTTATTTATTTTATTTTTTTTTTTTTTTGCGGTACCGGGAATTGAACGCAGGGGTGTTCTACCTCCGCGCTACGTCCCCGGCCCTATTTTTTATACTTTATTTGGAAATCGGGTCTCACGAAGTTGCGGAGGGCCTCACTAAGGAGAGAGAGAGAGAGAGAGAGAGACAGGGAGAGAGAGAGTGATAGAGCCGAGGCTGACCGCGAACCCGGATCCTCCAGTCTCCGCCTCCCAAAGTACTGGGATTACAAGCGTGCGCCACCACGCCCGGCTATATTCAGCTTTATTAAAGATACTTTTAGCCAGGCATGGTGGCACACGCTTGTAATCCCAGTACTTGGGAGGCGGAGACTGGAGGATCTGGGTTTGTGGCCAGCCTTAGCTACTTAGTGAGGCCCTCCGCAACTTAGCAAGACCCTGTTTCAAAATAAAAAAAGAAAGAAAGAAAGAATAAAAAATAGGGCTGGGGGTGTAGCTCAGAGATAGAATGCCCCTGGGTTCAATCCCCAGTACCGCAAAAAAAAAAGATACTTTTCATAAACAATCACGGTATTTAGGCAGGACATGGGCAGAGAATCATTAACAATATACAACAACTTTCAAACTCCCTTCTTGGATGGACTACCAAAATTAGAAAGCCACTATAAAACCCAATGAAGTCTTCATTCGATGCTCTAAACAGGGAAAGTGTAGAGTGAGGGTTGACAGTTCACATTTAACATATTGTTTGACAATTTTTCACAAGCAGACCCTGATTTTCGGGAAATGAAATTAAAATGGTGAATTATCTCTTTTTTTTTGCGGTACCGGGGATTGACCCCAGGGGCATTCTACCTCTGAGCTACACCCCCAGTCCTATTTTTTATCCTTTATTTTGAAACCGGGTCTCACTAAATTGCGGAGGGCCTCACTAAGTAGCTGAGGCTGGCCATGAACCCGGATTCTCCAGTCTCAGCCTCCCAAGTACTAGGATTACAAGCGTGCACCACCACGCCCGGCTTAAAATGGCGAATTATCAATCTGAAGATCCACAGTCTAGAAAAGGAACTGCTGCTCTTCTGAGGGACACCATCTCAATGATGTCACTGGAAATCCCAGACTGCCTGACATATTGGTAAAACCAGTTTGGGCATCAGGTCCTAACAGGTCTCTGGGTTTAGAGGAGGTAAGTCCATGCTGATGGAGGGGAGGGAGAGGACAGAAAGATGAGTTTGCGTTTTCCTACAGCACAAGGCGTTTGTGCCAAGGTGGCTATGTGTGCCAACGTCAGGGAATCCCTCCTCCTGGGAGCCAAGAGGAAGTCTCTCAAAACTAGCAGGGAAAGGTGTTTTCCCCCACAGCAATCCAGCTTTGGAGACACTGTATTAGTGACATATGCGCCTTCCCCAAAAAACAACAGTGAAGTGTTCTGTGTGCTAACAACATAGCTTAAAAATAAAAAAAGTAAGGCCGGGCGTGGTGGCGCACGCTTGTAATCCTAGTACTTGGGAGGCGGAGACCGGAGGATCCGGGTTCGCGGCCAGCCTCAGCTACTTAGTGAGGCCCTCCTCAACTTCGTGAGACCCGGTTTCAAAATAAAGTATAAAAAATAGGGCCGGGGGCGTAGCACAGAGGTAGAACACCCCTGGGTTCAATCCCCAGTACCACAAAATAAATAAATAAAATAAAAAAGTAAAACAAAATTCTGCATTTTTATAAAACTTGATAAAAATAGTATTTCAAACCATACAGTCACCAGAAGGACACGGTTGCCAAAAATGCACACGCTTCACTTGGCATCTCCAGCGCCTTCAGCTTTCTGTGCCTGGTCTGTTTTGGCATCGCCATTTTCGGTGGGGTTATTCCCATCCTGCCAGCATTAGCTTTTCCTTTTTTCCCTTTGGGAACCTTCTCTCCCTTCTTTGCAGGGGCCTTTTTAGGCTGGGGCCCTGAATTTGGAGGAGCAGACCTAGCTGACAACCTTGCCGATCTTCAAAGTGGTTCATCCTTCACCTTGGCTTTCTCTCCTCTAGCCTCCCTTCAGCCTTTCTCTTGGGCATGGTGGCGACCGTGAAGGGACACAGGCGCTGGACATGGGGATGCAGCAGCGAGTGGGATTGGTCAGTCCAGCCGTCATTCTAGCCTCCTCCCCTTCACACTGCTCCCCAAAGGAACTCTTTTTTTTTTTTTTTTTTGCGATACCGAGGATTGTACCCAGAGACATTCTACCTCCGGGCTACACTCCCAGCCCTATTTTTTAATCTTTATTTTATTTTATTTTATTTTGCAGTAATGGGGATTGAACCCAGGGTTGTTCTACCTCCAAGCTACACCCCCAGCCCTATTTTTTTTAACTATATATATATATTTTTTTGCGGTACCGGGGATTGAACCCAGGGGCATTCTACCTCCGAGCCACACCCCCAGTACTATTTTTTATACTTTATTTTGAAACCGGGTCTCACGAGGTTGCGGAGGGTCTCATTAAGTAGCTGAGGCTGGCCACAAACCCAGCTCCTCCGGTCTCAGCCTCCCAAGTACTGAGATTACTAGTGTGCGCCACCATGCCCGGCTTCCTATTTTTTATCTTTATTTTGAAACCGAGTCTCACTAAGTTGCAGAGGGCCTCACTAAGTAGCTGAGGCTGGCCACGAAAAAAAAAAAAGAAAGAAAGAAAAGAAAAGCCCTATGCTAGAGGTTTAGCTTGCAGGTAGAATGCCCCCGGGTTCAATTCTGATTACCAAAATAAAAAAGGAGGAGGAGGAAAAGAAGGAGGAGGAGAAGGAACCAGAATATATCATTCTCTTCAAGAGCTTCAATTTTTTTTATGCTAGGGATTGAATGCAGGGGCATTCTATCTCCAAGCTACACCCCCAGCCCTTTTAGTTTTATTTATTTATTTATTTGCTGGTAATAAATAAAATACCTTTATTATCATTTTAATAGTTAAAATTTGCTTATTTTTTTGCAGTACTGGGGATTGAACCCAGGGGCATTCTGCCTCCAAGCTATACCCCCAGCCCTATTTTATATTTTATTTTGAAACAGGGTCTCACTAAGTTGTAGAGGGCCTCACAAGTGGATGAGGCTGGCCACGAGCCGGGATCCTCCTGTCTCAGTCTCCCAAGTACTGGGATTACAGGCATTTGCTGCCATGCCCAGTTTAGGATTTGTTTTAATACAAATTATTACATTTTTTCCCCAGATTGTCAAGTAAAATTGATCCCAGAAAGATGGATCATGATCATCCCGTGGCTTGGATCTTAGTGCTGATGAGCTAGTCTGGAAAAACAGTAGAGGACTCTGAGAGTCTTGAGACAATCTCTTAAGCAGTCTGCCAGATGAACACTAACCAGATGTTTGCAAATCAAGTTAAAACTTCCAGTCTTGTCTTCAAAGTACTTGAACATAAACTTCAAAGTAAACTCGAACGTTTCCTTGGAATATTCCCCTTGTCACATGGGAAGATTAAATTCACAGACAGCTCAGGGCTTAAAAACAGCAGAGAAAGAAATGCTTCTCTTTTATTTTTGACCACTATTATAATTATTTGATAAAGGGAAATACCCAATTTCGAGGATAATGAGAGGCAAAGCACCTGGAATCCCATCCCCCTGCCTTGTTCCAAGTCCCCTGCCTACTTCTCCCACACAGAGCCCTGGTGGACTTCAAAGTCAGAGGAGAGGTGACAGACACAGGCTTGTCTTTGATGCCTTCGGTTTGCTGAGAATGCAAAGCATCTGTGCTGTTCAACCTTTCATGTTATCTCAAGTTGCCAACAACAAGAGCTGAAGAGTTTTGAGGTGACACACATTACACACATTAAAATATTTGGAACCAGTAACTTTTCATTCCTTTTTCTATTATTTATAGCTTCTTTTACTTCGCAAACTGCACTGGATGGTAAATTACTTTTGGCATGCAGCCTTGTCAGCTTGCCAAATTTCAACGGGAGTAAGTTTTTACAGCAGGGCTAATAAGCCCTGAAAATGAGGAGGTAAGTATAATGGAAATAATGGCATAGTCTGTAACTGCAGGAACAGAGAATGACAACGGGAGATTCTAATAGATTCTACTTTTAAACGTGTTTTTTTTTTCTTCTTCTCATGAACTCTTCACATTTTTGGGTGATTTTAGTTTAAAACACATGTAAAAGGAAAGGGTTGCTTTTCTTTGGTTAAAAAGTAGTTTTGTGATTTTTTTCCCCCTGTGGCTTAAGTTATTGCTTTTCTCAAACTCAAAAGGAAAAAAAAATAAAACCAAGAATATGGTAGTTTGGGTATAACAATCTACTATTAAATTGACATCTTGAAAAAACATGTTCTGAAATGATTGGCTTCCAGGATGGAGCCTGGGGATCATCTGTGTGCAAATACATTTCATCAAAGCCATAGCTGATTAGCTACATCAATTTTTTTTTCAATTTGCTCAAATCCAGATACTAGCTTAAGTAACTTTCAGATCTTTCTTGGACAAAACTTCCAAAAAATTGAAAATGAATATCACATTTGATTTCTATCATTGAAAGGAACTTGGGAGGTAGTATCCATTCCTCTAAAGTTAATTCTTACATCTGGCCTCATTCACAATTTATAAGTGACAAGAAAACGTCTTTTTCCCTGGCTCATTCTGCCTTCCAATTAGACCTGGACTGATTAACCTTAGCACCACGTGCTTGGTCCCAAACTGTTGAAGCAAAGAGGCAAAGAGGTTTGGAGGGGGAGGTGTGTATGTGTGTGTGTGTGTGTGTGTGTGTGTGTAACTATACTAAAATAATATGGCCTTGCTCCAAAAATGTTTCCCAACCATACCATGCTATTTTATACCTCTCTTAACACACACTATTCCCTGTGTCTGGAATGTCTCTTGCCTATTATCTACTGGGCAAGCTTAGTTGATTAAAAAAATTTTAAATTAAAAGAGAAACTCCTAACACCCCACCATCCCAACACCACCACCAATTTGTATACTTAGATACATTTGTATAATAGGCTCAATCTTTTTACACACACACAAAATATATATATATATATATATATTTTTTTTTTTTGGTTCTGGGGATTGAATGCAGGGGCATTATACCTCTGAGCCCAATTTTATTTTTATTATTTATTTGTCTTTTTGTTCTGCAGGACTGGGGATTAAACCCAGGGGCATTCTACCTCCAAGCTACATCCCCTGCCCTATTTTTTTATTCTTTATTTTGAAACAGGGTCTCACTAAGTTGTGGAGGGCCTCACTAAGTAGCTAAGGCTGTCTGAGAACCTGGGATCCTCCTGTCTCAGCCTCCCAAGTACTGGGATTACAAGCGTGCGCCACCACGCACCGGCCGTGTGTGTGTGTGTGTGTGTGTGTGTGCGTGTGTGTGCGCGCATGTGTGTGCGTGTGTGTGTGTGGGTGTTTTGCTGGGGCTTCTGGGTTCTACCCCCAGCCCTATTTTATTTTTTACTTGGAAACAGGCTATCACTAAATTACTGAAAGCACTACTAAGTTGCTGAGGCTGACTTCAAACCTGCAATCCTCTTGTCTCAGCCTCCCAAGTACTGGGATTACAGGCATGGGCCACCATGCCTGGCTATAATTTATTCCTTTAATCTATACATCTAGTATTGGAAAACATTATGTAGGTATAACATAAATGTTCTCTGAAAAAAAAACTACTCTACATTATTTTTTGTGTGTGTGTGGTACCGGGGATTTAACCCAGGGGCGTTCTACCTCCGTGCTACACCCCCGGCCCTATTTTTTTATACTTTATTTTGAAACCGGGTCTCACATAGTTGCGGAGGGCCTCACTAAGTAGAGAGAGAGAGACAGAAAGAGAGAGAGAGAGAGAGAGCTGAAGCTGGCCGTGAACCCGGATCCTCCGGTCTCCGCCTCCCAAAGTACTGGGATTACAAGCGTGCGCCACCACACCCAGCTTACTACTCTACATTATTAATACCACCTGTTAAAGAGTCAATTACAGTGTTTATTGTGGCCAAAACCCTTCCAAAGGAAACTGATCTACCCACAGTTTCTTTTTTCTTACCACTTGACCCTGGGCAGTTTGCCACTACTTAGACCACAAGTAAGCTTTGGACTCAAGAGCAAGCAACCAGCCAGGAGTGGTGGCACATGATTGTAATCCCAGTACTTGGGAGACTGAGACAGGAGGATCACAGGTTTCAGGACAGCCCCAGCAAGTAGTGAGACTCTCAGCAACCTAGTGAGACCTTATTTCAAAATAAGAATAAAATTGGGCTGGGGGTATAGCTCGGAGGTAGAATGCCCCTGGGTTCAATCCCCAGTTCTGCAAAAAAAAAGAGCAACCAATTCATTGGCTAGCCAAAAACCTATAATGTACCCTGGCAGGAAAAGATGAACTGAATTGATCTAACTTTCCTTCTTAGGACTCTGAATTAAGAAATAGAAAAACTTTGGGCGTGGTGGCACAGACTTGTAATCCCAGTACTTGGGAGGCTGGGACAGGAGAATCACAGGTTCTAGGACAGCTTCAGCAACATAGTGAGACTCTCAGCAACCTAGTGAGACCCCAAAATAAAAGATAAACTGGGCATGGTGGTGCACACCTGTAATTCCAGTACTTGGGAGGCTGAGACAGGAGAATCTCAGGTTCTAGGACAGCTTCAGCAACATAGTGAGACTCTCAACAACCTAACAGGACCCCAAAATAAAAGTTAAGCCGGGCGTGGTGGTGCATACCTGTAATCCCAGTACTTGGGAGGCTGAGACAGGAGGATCGAAGGTTTGAGGATAGCCTCAGCAAGTAATGAGACTCTCATCAACCTAGTGAGACCCTGTTTCAAAGTAAAAATAGGGCTGGAGGTGTACCTCAGAGGTAGAATGCCCCAGTACCACAAAAAAAAAAAAAAGGAAAACATAGTCCCTAAAAGAAAGTAATCAATGAATCACATTAATTGAGAACACCTTGAGCCAGGCATGGTGACATACACCTGTAATCCCAGAACTTGAGAGGATATAACAGGAAGATTGCATGTTCGAGGCCAGCCTCAGCAATTTAGTAAAGCTCTCAGCAACTTAGAGAGACCCTATTTCAAAATAAAATAGGAACTCGGCGTGGTGGCACACGCTTGTAATCCCAGTACTTGGGAGGCTGAGATAGAAGGATCGCAGGTTCACGGTCAGCTTCAGCTACTTAGTGAGGCCCTCCGCAACTTAGTGAGACCATGTTTCAAAATAAAGAATAAAAAATAGGACTGGAGGGTGTAGCTCGGAGGTAGAATGCCCCTGGGTTCAATCCCTAGTACCACAAAAATAAATAAATAAATAAATAGGGCTGGAGGTGTGACTTGGAGACAGAACACACCTGGGTTCAATTCCCATTAACACACACACACACACACGCACACACATGCACGCATGCACGCACGCACACACAAACACCTTGGAATAAGGATCCACCAACTTCTACAGTTGTCCCATTCTGAGCTGTGTGGAATTCAATTCTCTTGAAGCTCTGTGCCCCTTCGCTATTCTTTGTGTCAATTTACAATAATGTCAAATTGCTTGAGGCCCCTTAAGGGATCATCCCTCAAACTCAAATAGCATTGTTGATTTATAGAGCTGCTGCCACATGAAGAAGGAATGAGGGTATTGCATTTTCAAGTTTTCTGCCACACGATACATTTGAGATGTTCTTCAAAGCCTAAGTAAGAGGGAGCCGGGCGTGGTGGCGCACGCTTGTAATCCCAGTACTTTGGGAGGCGGAGACCGGAGGATCCAGGTTTGCGGCCAGCCTCAGCTCTCTCTCTCTCTCTCTCTCTTTGTCTCTCTCTCTCTCTGTCTCTCTCTCTCTCTCTCTCTCTCTCTACTTAGTGAGGCCCTCCACAACTGCGTGAGACCCGGTTTCAAAATAAAATATAAAAAATAGGGCCGGGGGTGTAGCGCGGAGGTAGAACGCCCCTGGGTTCAATCCCCGGTACCGCAAAAAAAAAAAAAAAAGAAATAAAAAAAAAGCGTAAGAGGGAATGACCCACGGAGCTTTGAACATTTATTAGGATCCACAAGGCAGGAATGGTCTCTCTGGAATCATCGGGTTTCTCTTGACGGTCTCACTCCTGTGGCAAGTTAGAATCCACATCCACTTAGAGTGTAAAAGTCCCTTGCTTTTAAACAAATTCAAAACTCTAGATTTACAGCAACAGATTACTATTTAGTCACCTTGAACAATTATTTATTTATATTATTACAAAAGTAATGTACTGTTAGTAATTAAAATACCCTATTAGTTTAAGTAGGGAAGATTTATAGACCATAAGAGAGCCACAAACCCCAAGTACTCTTGCTAAGTTTCAGAGAATACCACCGGCTTGGGTAAACACATAGTACCTAAGAAAAAGGGCTTTCTGCTTCAAAGACTTGGTCACAGTCCTTTTTTTTTTTTTTTCCTTTTCCATTAGTAGCCTACCTATATGGGTCCACACAGCTGCCACTACTGCAGAGGAAACCAGCTTTTTTTTTTTTGTGGTACCGGGGATTGAACCCAGGGGTGTTCTACCTCCGCGCTACATCCCCAGCCCTATTTTTTTATACTTTATTTTGAAACCGGGTCTCAAGAAGTTGCGGAGGGCCTCACTAGGTAGAGAGAGAGAGAGAGAAAGGGAAAGAGAGAGAGAGCTGAGGCTGGCCACGAACCCGGATCCTCCGGTCTCCGCCTCCCAAAGTACTGGGATTACAAGCGTGCACCACCACGCCCGGCTTTGAAGCCAGCTATTTTTAAATGTACTCACCAAGCCAGGTATGGTAGTGCATGCTTGTAATTCAGTACTTAGCAGGCTGAGACAGGAGGATCACAGGTTTAAGACCAGCCTCAGCAGGTAGTGAGACTCTCATCAACCTAGTGAGACCCTGTTTCAAAATAAAATAAAATAAAATAGCCGGGCATGGTGGTGCAAGTAATCCCAGTACTTGGGAGGCTGAGACAAGAGGATCGCAGTTTGAGGACAGCCTCAGCAAGTAGTGAGACTCACCAACCTAGCGAGACCCTGTTTCCAAATAAGAAATAAAATAGGTCTAGGAGTGTAGCCAGGAGGTAAAAGGCCCCTGGGTTCCATCCCCAGTACCAAAAAAAAAGAATAAAAACTAGGGCTGGGACTGTAGCTCAGAGGTAGAATGCCCCTGGGTTCAATCTCCAATAACACCCAAAAACAAAAAAAAAAAAAAAAAAAAAAAA
>PVJS01061898.1:0-10872 GCA_004027185.1 Glis glis | reverse complement strand
CCCATAAAGAACACCAAACCCAAATAACTTGAGGAAGATTTCTATGAAATACTTTTAGATCATACAGCTGAATGCTATTTAAGATGTTTCAGAACATATATAAACAGACAAAAATCCAAATTCAATTTAAAGATGCAGGGGAAATAATGATACGTAAATTTACAAAGTTTATGCAGTAAGAAAACACCATAAACTAATCTCACTTAAAATCATCAATGTAAATATTCTAAATAATATTTGAGCAAGTAGCATCCAATAGCGTATAAAAAAGGAAAACACAGGATAACCAAGTGAGTTTTCAGGAATGCAAAAATTGTTCAATATTACAAAATCTGTTAATAGCTCAAAGGAGAGAAAAAATCATACAATTATCTCCACAAGTGCCAAAAAGACAGCAAAATTTAGCAGAAATTCTGGATTTTAAAAAAGAAGAAAAGAGTTTATATAATAAGACTCACTGGATGCTTCCTTAATATAATTTTGTTCTTCACACATCAGGAATAAGGTCCTTTTCTTAAGATTAAGATTTCAGGGGATATGGGTACATTAGGTTAGATATGCATTCCAAAAAGCTTGGACCAACACCAATGAGAATGAATTAGAGGCAGGACAGAGAATTCTATAGGCCAAAAAAAGACCTAGAAGACTGTTGCAATAACCAGGTATAAAACAGCTAGAGCATTCACTACGGTAGTGAGAACAATGGAATGGAGAGCAATGAGCTTTAAAGATTTTATAGTAGATAACTCAAAAAGACTTAATCATATATAAAATAAAAGATGAATCCAAGACTTCTGACTGGGGCTAGCTGGCGCATCAAAAGTTTTATTAATTAAGATGGAAAAGACAGAACATTTGTATGAAATGGCTTCAATTTTTTTAAATGTATGCTAGAAGAAATAGTGAAAAATCAAAGAAGGACTATCTACTTCATAGTTGGATATATGGGTTATGGGGAGAGTCTAACACAAGAATTCTAGATTGCTTTATCATCTTACCCTCACAACAACTTCCTGAGATCCCCATTATCACCCTAATTTTGCAAATGAGGAACCAATCAGTAAATTACACAACAAAATGAAAATCAAGGCTTGTAAGACTCTGTCTCAGCACCCTACCTCTCAGGTAGAATTTAACCAAGCAGGTAAACTACTAATAGTGGTAATGCTTAATCCTACATAGAAGGAAACAAGAGAAAAAGAACAATAATTAAAAATAATCATAGATTCAAGGGATGATATGTCAATAGCAATAGCACCAACATAGTAGCATGTGTAAATAAAATGTGTGTCAAGTACTTTTGCATGCATTATTTCATTTGATATTAACAAAAATTTCAGGTATCATCATTTCTACCTTTTAGCATTAGAGAAGTTTAATTGCATAGTAGTAAGTAATACCGCTGATAAATTCTAGAGCCACAATGTCAGCATTTTTTATATTAATTTATTGGTGCATTGTAATTATACATTTTGATACACATCAGGGTAGCAGCATCATACATGCACACATTGCTCATTTTTTGACACCCATTTCTGTGTTCATTCTACTAATGCATGCTTCCTCTCCACAACACTATATGAGGTAAGCACTGTTAAACTCTTAAAATCAACTCAGAATTTTGACACACGGAACTAAGTGACTCCTATTAGTTAGATCACTGAGATACTGCAGAATAATATGCAGATGCAGATAATTATTATTTTCAAGACTCTAATAAAAAGGAAATAGTTTCTAAGTACATCAGACAAAATTTATACATCAGTATAACCCATACTGGATGTTGATTCATTTCTCCTGATTTACTGTGAGAAACAGCATAGAATATAGTAGAATTTAACTTTAGCAACCTTGAAACCTTACCTTGGAGATGTAGAGGGCTTGGGGGCACAGGTGGTGCTTATTGAAGATCGTGATTCTGGAAATGAAAACTCAACAGTAGCTTAGAGATCGCAGTGATGGGGAGTATCAGTTATTTAAGTATCAACTAACAGTCAAATCCTGCTTTAGGAAAAAAGAAACTCTGCGTCAGTCAATTATAGTCTCCTTTTTTATTTTTGTTGGTTGGTTGATTGAGGGGGGTTGTTTGTTTTTACTTTTGTTTTTTGTTTTGTTTTATTTTGTTTTGTTACATCTTCCTTTTCAGGCACAAAATTGAAGCAATATGTTTAACTGCTATCTTAACATCCTATTTTGAACTAGTCTATAATGCAAACATGATAAAAATTTGGATAGGAAAAGATTTCATATTGAAATAAACAGGAAATACTGGACATAGTCAAATGTAGTCAAGCTGCAGATTTAAATTTATTGAGAAAGAAAAGGAGAGAAAAATGTTATGATTTAAAAATTTTAAACACAGACATCACAGAAGTGACATAAATCCTTAAAACAGCTCTAGATTGGCTTAGAATGTGTTGAAATTGTGGCAAACCTAAAAGTAAGTGGGAAGTTTTTATCTAATTTCAGGGGAGCAATAAAGAAGGAATATCCATTTCCCTGCTAGAGGTAGACAATGGGATGTTACAAGATGATCGAGGAAAGGCAGTATGAGCCATAAAGCAATTTTATTTTCATTTTCTCCAAGAAGTATAATCTTTATGAATATATTACCTCTAAAGCTTGCCTGAGCTATTCAGATACCAACTGAAAATTCCAAACAATTCTGGAGGACTGGAGGGGGGGGGGAGCACTCTCTAATGGGTAACAAATATCAAACATTCTATTTCACTCATAAATATATATATATGTATATATATATGTCTAAAGGAAGAGCACTTTTATTAAAAAATTATCAGCCTTTTCAAATTAACAGTAATTTTGACATCAAATATGTAATTAATATTCAAATATTTTCAACTGTTTCATTCATGTTCTATTTAGAGTTGGTTTGTCTCAATCAGGAAGCAAGCTAGGACCATGTATTACATTTGGATGACAAGCTTCTTCAGTCTTTTAATTTAGACTTTATACATTCTCTCTCCCTCTTTTTCCTTGTAATTTTTTAATTGAAAAAACAAGATTGTTATTCCTGTGCAGTTTTCCACACAGTCCGGATTTTGTCAATTATATCTCTTTGATGTCAATTAGCATATTATACTTTTTCCTGTGTTGCCTGTAAATGTGTATTTAGATACAGAGGCTTCATCAGATTCAGATCAATACTGTGGCAAGAATAGTTTACAGTTGGTTTTTGTATTTCTACTAAGAAGTATATAATTCTGACTGATCCCTCTTCCTGTGAATTTGGATGTTAGCCTGATCCTTCCGTTAAAATGTTCTTAGCACCTAGATCTATGCTTATATTAGGAATTAAAAGTTTTGCCAGGCATGCGTGGTGACACAAGCCTGTAATCCCAGCACTTGGGAGGCTATGACAGGAAGGTTGCAGGTTCGGGGCCAGCTTCAGCAATTTAGCAAGAACCTCAAGCAACTTAGTGAGACTGTTTCAAAATAAAAGAATAAAGGGCTGAGGGTGTAGCTCAGAAGTAGAACGCCCCTAGGTTCAATCCCTAGTCCCAAGAAAAAAAAATAATACTTTAATTCTATGATTCCTTATTTACAAGCTAAAATGTTTCAATAAAGAAAAGTATCATCTTATCACCTTTAATGGCAACCCTAAGGGTCTTCTCATAGGAAAGAGAATTGTTAAAGCTTTCCCTTTACTTACCAGGATTCAGAATACTGAGTTGGTTCTATAATAGTCTCCAAAGGTAATCAGTGAGATTTTTTAAAATCTAGATATCATTATGATCCTGAGTTTAGCATATTTGGTGTGTTTTAATCCAGTGAAGTTAGTATTCTTTGTCTGCTGGAGGCTGTTTAATTGGGCACAGATGTGTCCTTTTTGTCATAACCCATAGTAGCACTTGGTAACTTTATTATTTTCTGATATGATAAGATCTTTCAGGTTCATTTTGTACATTTTCTGCCCCAGACCAGGAAACATTCATTTCTGTAAGAAGTTCTGTTTTCTTTTCATGGGAAAAAAATTTAGAGACCACAGTTTGGGTATTATTTCAGGACATTTTCAGCAGAAAGAGCAAGGAAACATTTGTTTTAAGAGAAATATATCATGAATTCATGTTAATATTTCCAACCCAAGTCTATTTTTTTTTTGCTGGGGGTTGAACCCAGGGGCATTCTACCTCCAAGCTACACCCCTGGCCCTAGTTTATTCTTTTATTTTGAAACAGGTTCTCACTAAGTTGTGGAGGGCCTGAGTTGCTGAGGCTGTCCTCGAACCTGCAATCCTCCTCTCAGCCTCCCAACTACTGGGATTACAGGCATGCACCACCACGCCTGGCTCCAACCCAAATTTAGAATGCATTGTTTTCACTTAATTTTTTGTTTTCCTATTATACATCTCTTCACTTATGCTAAAAATATTGGTTCCTAACAGCATTAGCATAATTACTTATTTGCTTTAGTTCCAAAACAACAATATCAAAAATATTATTACTAATGCTGACTACTGAAGAAAATATTTCCTTGCAATTATTTTCTCCTTAGGGAATATTAAGTGGGGGTGTATAGTCAAATTATTATTATTAAAGTCACTTGAAAGCCGGGCGTGGTGGCGCATGCTTGTAATCCCAGTACTTGGGAGGCTGAGACTGGAGGATCCAGGTTCACGACCAGCCTCAGCTACTTAGTGAGGCCCTCCGCAACTTAGTGAGACCCTGTTTCAAAATAAAGGATAAAAAATAGGGCTGGGGGTGTAGCTCAGAAGTAGAATGCCCCTGGGTTCAATCCCCAGTACCACACACAAAAAAAGTCACTTGAAATACCTATTCCAGCCAGGTGTGGTGGCGCACGCTTGTAATCCCAGTACTTGGGAGGCTGAGAGAGGAGGATCACAGGTTCAAAGCCAGCCTCAGCAACTTAGAGAGACCCTGTTTCCAAATAAAAAAATAAAATGGGGGTGGGGGTGTAGCTCAGAGGTAGAATCCCCCTGAGTTCAATCTCCAGTGCCACAAAAAAAAAGAAATAGCTATTACAACTCAAGTTTCATTTTGCTTGCAATTTTTAGCAACTATATTTTTATTTTGGATTAATTTGTTGTATAATTTGTAAAAATATTTGCTTGATTCCAAGATCAATCTATAAAAAATAAATAAATACATGTGAAAAAGACCAGCCTCTGCCGGGCGTGGTGGCGCATGCTTGTAATCCCAGTACTTTGGGAGGCGGAGACCGGAGGATCCGGGTTCGCGGCCAGCCTCAGCTCTCACTCTGTCTCTCTGTCTCTCTGTCTCTCTCTCTCTCTCTCTCTCTCTCTCTCCTTAGTGAGGCCCTCCGCAACCTCGTGAGACCAGGTTTCAAAATAAAGCATAAAAAAATAGGGCCGGGGGCGTAGCGCGGAGGTAGAACGCCTCTGCGTTCAATCCCCGGTACCGCAAAAAAAAAAAAAAAAAAAAAGACCAGCCTCCATTTCTGTCCCTTCACTCTATCCCTATCACTCTCTCTACATAGTTTTCAAAAACAGCTAGCTGTGCCCCTTAGGGGATGTTTGGCAATGCCTGGTGTCATAACAGTTGCTACTGGCTACTGACAACTGAAATAAGGGCCATGGATGCTGCTGACCATCCTACAAAGCACAGACAGATCTATAACAAAGAATTACCCAGCCCAAAATATAAATGGTGCAGCTGTTGAAAACCCCTGCTTTATAAGTATCCTTTTCCTTTTAGTTTTGGGTAACTCTTATTTTTCTAATATGCTAAAGTTACTTCCTTAGATAAAAAGTAAGCATAATACATGGTTTTCTCTTTATTTTCACTTAATAATCTATCCTTGAGAGCATTTTAAAGTAATGTACAGATATATTCTTTAATCCTTTTACATCACAATGGTACTTCATTATGTAGATGTATCATAATTTATTCAATTATTTCTTATTCATGGATATTTGGTTTTATTGATTTGGAGAGTTTTATTAAAAATAGCTCTACAATGAAAATGTTTGTGTATACATCTTTTTGTATTTTTGCAATTACCTATATTTGAGGTCAATTTCTTTAAGTGGAGTTTCTGGGTTAAAGAGAAAATGTAAATGTAGCACATTTGTAGCACATTGCCAATTCCCTTCCATAGAGCTTAGAACCTTCTGCATTCCTACCCACCAACAGAGTTTATTGTCAATTTTTAGGATTATTGTCATTTTAATAGGGAAATGGATAGGTAGGGAAATGGATGTCTGTGTATATTTAATTTCAATTTGCAATTCTCTTATCCATGAGATCGAACATATTTCATTTTATTAGGAGCAGTTAGCATATCATTGTGATTTGTATTAATTGACTTCTGACTATTTTTCTATAAGATTACTGGTATTTTTCTACTATGTTTTTGGAATCTTTTTGTATAGTAGAGAGATTAACCTTTTGCAATATAATTTACAATACTTGTCCCAGTTTGTGCTTTTTAATTTTCTTACAGTTTTTATTAAATTTTTTAGATTTGTGCCATCAAATCTATCAGTTGTTTTCCTGTTTCTTCTAGATTTTTTAGATCTTTGTCAGAAAAGTGATCCTAGTAAATTATGAAGAATCATGACTCATTTTTTAACCTTTAAGCCTCTGGTTCATTTAGAATAATATCTACAAGGATTATACCCAATCATTTCTCTTTTTATCTTTTTTAAAGGCTTCCCTGGCTATCATTGCTTGGTGTTCTTCCAAATTAAAATTTTAATAAACTGATATAGCTCAAGAAAAAATTTCAAGCTAGGCGTAGTGATGTATGCTTGTTACCCCAGTACTTGGGAGACTGAGACAGGAAAGATTGCAGGTAGGAGGCCAGCTTTCCATGGTAACTTAGTAAGACCTCACTTCAAAATAAAAATTAAATTAGGTCTGGGTAAACCAGGCATGGTGGTGCATGTCTGTAATCCCAGTACTTGGAAAACTGAGACAGGAGGATTACAGGTTCAAAGACAGCCTCAGCAAGTAGTGAGACTCTCAGCAACCTAGTGAGACCCTGTTTCAAAACAAAAAATAAAATAAAATAGGGCTGGGGGTATAGCCCCTGGGTTCAATCCCCAGTACCACAAAAAAAAAAAAAGGCCTGGGGATGTAGCTCAGAGATAGAATGCCACTGGGTTCAAGGCAGGCAGGCAGGCAGGCAGGATTTCACCCTATTTTTATTTGGATAGCATTAAACTTACAATTAACTTAGGGAAGTTATTATATAACTTTATGATATTCAGTCTTTCTAATAGGTTATTATATATAAATATAAAATCTAAGCCAGGTGTTGTGGCGCACGCTTGTAATCCCAGTACTTGGGAGGCTCACTAAGTTGCTGAGGGTCTCACTAAGTTGCTGAGACTGGTCTCGAAACTGCGATTCTCCTGTCTCAGCCTCCCAAATCATCCTTTCTTTTCCACCAATTTCCAATACAAAGGAAGGAGCTCCATTTAAATTCTGGGAAAGAGCCTCTGAAAAAATCTCTTCCCCCACTCCTAAGTCACACTCTTTCCCTCTTTTACTTCATCCCTTTTCCCACTTCTATAATCACTAATGCAAAAACATACCTATCTGACTGCTTATATCCCTGTTGGAGTATTAGAAGAAATAAAAACTGTGAGAAAAGGCAGAAGCCACCAAGAGGTAGAGAGAAAGCTAAGAACAATATTGGTCATTTAGTGGGTGGCCCCAGGGATGATAAACACCCTACAATGAACATGAGATTATTCTTACATATCCCAATACTGGCCATGTTAAGAAACACTGATTTACACCATGATGTGTTCGTGGCACACTTGGAATACTGGAATTTTTTACTGCACATTCAAAGGAATGCAAGTGTAGCCACATATTCCTACAGTATTCACTCGGATGAGGTTCAGCACAATTTTTCTGTTTGAATAGGTGTTTTACTGCCTTAACTTCCATCCCATAAATTCACCACACTAAACTTAATGTTCCAGGAAACACAAGTATTTCCTTGGTGCCCACTCGGTGGTTTATGCTACCTCTCATATGTTTCTTGCAGCGAGTTGTGCCCTACTCTTCACTACATTTTTTTTTTTTTGAGGTGTGATTGACTTCACAACATCTTATGACATCATGGCTGTAGGTTCAATCTGCCAGAAATCACTAGTTTCCCTTATCAGTTGTAGCCAAAACTCAATGAGCCAAATCTGGTACCACATTTGTAGGGGATTTATAGCACATGTGCCTCAGAAAACCAAATGAGAATGGCATACTGACCATCTGATTTGGTTTTACAAACTTACAGGCAACCTTCCCAGCTCCTTGTTTTCACATGCCATGCCTTGCTGTAATATTTTCACAAAAATGAACATAGACGTTCTCCAGCAGGAAAATTTATCTGGAGTCTTTAAGTTACTACTTGCTCTGTTACCCACATCATTTTCTAAATGAAGCGTGCTCTCGTCAATAGTGATTCCTGTCATTGGTTAGCTCTGCCTTCTATTTCTCCTTTCATTTAAGACACCCACAGCTAATATGGCTTGACTGTCTTAGGGTACTAATCAAACTCTTTTCAGTAACAGATGGTTCAACAGCTGTTGACATTTGATGACTCCACTTGTTCTCATCCCAGAACGTTTTGTTTATGCTCATTAAATGCAAAGGGAAGAAATAAAATACAGGAGAGAAGCAGTAAAGGAAATTATCCTTCAAAGAACTTTCCAACTTAACCTGTGAGCCATGAAATTAGTGTTGTGCTAATAAGCTGAAAATTTTACAATTTAAAGAGGTTTATTGGGGCTGGGGATATAGCTCAGTGGTAGAATGCTTGCCTAGTGTAAGTGAGGCCCCGGGTTCAATTCCTAGCATGGCAAAAAACAACCTTCACAGTATGGGTAGGGTAATGAGGAGGGCTTCTCCCTTTCCATATATATATAAACACATACACACATATATGGAAATACATAAATTATTGACATAAATTACAACTAATGTCAACACTGCAAATAAATCTCCTAACATGGGTTGACAAACTGAGGCCCATGGCCAAATCCAGCCTGCCACCTATTTTTATATAGCCCAGGAACTAAGAATGAGTTTTATATTGTCCAATGGTTGGAAAAAACAAAAGAATAACAATATTTCATGATATGTAAAAATTATATAAAATTCCAGCTCTATTCTCTATAAATGAAGTTTAATTGGGACATCACACCTGTTCATTTGTGTATTGTCTATGGCTGCTTCTGCTCTCCAGGGCAGAGTTGAGTAGTCGCAACAGAGAGCATCTGGCCCTATGACCTTTTAAAGAAAAAGTAAAGGTGAGATGTATCAGAAAAAGTTTAATCATCCAAATGGGTGCTAAGTAAAGCCTCTTTTGAAAGCAGTAGCCATGGTACAGAAGCCCCAGACCTGTGTTCCACTGCTGGTCCACATGAAATAGAAATGAGAACACTTTCTTAAAAATAAACTATGTACCTGAAGTATAATATACATAATATGCAAACTATAAGAGTACATCTTAATTAGCATTTACAAAATGAGTATACTATTGTAACCTCTAAGAATAGCAAGGAATAAAATATTATCAGTATCCCAGAAATCCCCTTCAAGCCCCCTTTCAATTACCATCTTCCTCTTCTTCAAAAGAAGCCTCTAAGCCGGGCGTGGTGGTGCACGCTTGTAATCCCAGTACTTTGGGAGGCGGAGACTGGAGGATCCAGGTTCGCGGCCAGCCTCAGCTCTCTCTCTCTCTCTCTCTCTCTCTCTTTCTCTCCCTCCTACCTAGTGAGGCCCTCCGCAACTTCGTGAGACCCGGTTTCAAAATAAAGTATAAAAAAAATAGGGCCGGGGGTGTAGCGCGGAGGTAGAACGCCCCTGGGTTCAATCCCCGGTACCGCAAAAAAAAAAAAAAAAAAGAAGCCTCTATCCTGATTTCTAGTGTTACTGATTTGTTTTATTTCTTAACTTAATTTAAAATAAATCAAACTGTATGTATTTTTTGTGTCTGGCTTCTTCTGCTCAATATTGTATTTGGAAGCTTTATTCACATCTCTGTATGTATCATTAATTCTATTTTATTTCAATAAAAATATCATCATCTTACAAATTCTACCTATAAACATTTGGTTGAGGTTTTTGGCCACTGCAAATAATGCTGCCATAAATTATATATATAAGGTTTATTTATATTATATATGTATTGTATACTTCATTATATATATGTCACATATTTGCACATTTCTCTGTGGTATATACCTAATTGTCTCTTATTTATTTAATTTAATTTAATTATACCCCAAATTGTTCAAAAAAGTATTAAAAACTGTTTTTGTAATTGCTATATATGTATATACACATGTTTCCAATCTGTAATTATATACATCCAAACATTATATAGAAAATGAAGAGGAAAAACTAAATTATATTTAGAAATGTCTAAAATTTTATCTTCTGTAATGTTTCATTTTCATGTTTCATGGAAAGAAAATTAAGGCATTAAGGTCTCACATTATTACTCCACCAAGATGGAATTCATTGTTATTATTCCAAATAGATGTGTTTTACTAAGCTTTGCTTAAGCCACAGCCCTAGGCAGACATCGGTTCCTTAGTTGCCTCTGCTAAATAGAGAAGTCCTTTGGTGGTTCCCAAATACAAATACAAATAATGGTTTGGTTTTGTTGTTGTTTGGTTTCTCGTGTGTTTTTGGGGTGTGTGTGTGTGTGTGTGTGTCTGTGTGTGTATGTGTGTATATCTGTGTGTGTGTGTATCTGTGTGTGTGTGTGTCTGTGTGTTTGTCTGTGTGTGTATGTGTGTGTGTGTGTGTCTGTGTGTATAGTTTTGTTTTGTCCCCTCCCTCCCAAGTACTAGGGATTGAACCTAGGGCTCCATGAATGCTAGGCAAATGTTTTACTATTGAGGGAGGAGACAAA
>PVJS01061897.1:0-10872 GCA_004027185.1 Glis glis | reverse complement strand
CTCTTCTACACTGTTGGTGGGATTGCAAACTAGTTCAACCACTGTGGAGATCAGTGTGGAGATTCCTCAGAAAACTGGGAATGGATCTACCATATGATCCGGGTATACCACTATTGGGTATCATACCAAAGGGATTGAAACTAGAAAACAACAGTAATATATGCATACCCATGTTCATAGCAGCACAATTCACAGTGGCCAAATTATGGAACCAACCTAGATGTCCAGCAACAGATGAATGGATTACAAAATTATGGGAAATACACACAATGGCATTCTACTTAGCAATAAAGAAGAACAAAATAACAGCATTCACAAGAAAATGGAAAGATCTGGAGAACATTATGTTAAGTGAGATTAGGCAATCACAAAAAAAGAAGGGACATATGTTTTCATTAATATGCACAACTTAGGGAGTAGTGGGGACACAAAAGGGACAATGGAGAACCCCAGTGGTGCAAGGGAAGGGGAAGGGTAAGAAAGAAGTGAATCTATGGAATTACTGTCATAAACTATGTGTACATATGAGATTATACCAACATCATTCTCAGTGCTACATGTGGGGGGGAGCAGGGGGGGAGGGACACCAAGAGCTGTGTGCATGTATGTTAACACCAAACTGATACTCATTGTGATGTGAGACTACAATGCACCAATAAAAACATAAAAAAACTTCACTATCACCCAAATAACTGAATTCGACTAGAATACAAATCTTGCAACATGCAGGTTTTTCAGTTATGGCATGCTTCCACCAAAACTTACCTGTTAATGCACTTTCTGTAAGGATAGAAATTTAGGAGGCAAACATTTGTCTCCTCATTTTCAATTTGAAACTAGAGGTTCAGTTCTTAGAGTTTTACCATTACTCAGAGAATGCCATTGATATATTTTTAACTGAAATAATATTTTAATGTGTGTATTGAAATAATTTAAAATAATTCAAAATGTTTATGGTAAAAATGAAAGTAATTTATTAATCTAACTTAGTGATGTTCCCACAGAACATATTAACCTGCCTCTTTTTAAAAAAAAATAAGTGCAGCAAAGTATTCTATTGTATAAATGCACCAACATTTATTTATGTGGTTAACAGGCTGATTAAGAATAGATAGAGCCAGGCATGGTGGCATAATTCTAGCACTTGGTAGACTGAGACAGGAGGATCTCAGGTTCAAGGCCAGCATGCATGGTAACTTATTGAGACCCTGTTTCAAAATAAAAAATAAAGGGGGTGTAGCTCCGTGGTAGAGTGCACACGAGTTCAATCCCTAGTAACATCAAAAATAAAGAAACAAACAGCACAGTTATGACAGACTTTTACTTTTGGATGGAATTCTATAATTCTTTGGGTTGACAAAGACTCTGAAGGACAATAACTAGAGAAAGCTAATTTACAAAGGTATCTGATAAAGGCAGCAGAGAGCTGCAGACAAGTGCAACTGAAATCGTTAGTGTTCCAGGAGGGGAGAATAGCTAAGAGAAAAGCTGATGACAGATAGCTGCTTTTCCTCTGATGTCATTTGCTGTTTATAAACATAAGCAAGAAGCTGAGGTAGTGGGGGGGCAGAGAAACTAGCAGAAATTTTAACTGCCACATGGGGCTCGCTTCTTTCTCAAGACATTTGTGAAGTCAATTTGTGAAGTCGTATGGAAGTGAGGTTAGGGATCTGGAACTGAATGATGCTTATAGCAATCTGGTGGAGCTCTGGTGGTGACAAAGACTACAGACAGGACCCATGGTGGGGAGTTAAAAGGAAGAGGAATAAATCAGAATAAGACTAACCTTCCGAAGGTGCAATCCTGCTTGAGTTAGCTCAGCTTGTGATTATATTAAGGTGACCTTTCCTGAGTTCATTTGCCTGAGGAAAGAACAACCCTCTTTGGGAGAAAAGAACATAATTTGGAACCTCCAAATATTTTCATATATATAATGCTCATCACTCATTCATTTATTTTGCATGTCTTTTCTGTTATGTAATATATATGCACACATCACCATGTATATAATCAAGTATGAGTACTTCAAATGGAAAAACGAAATAAATCAATCTATACATTGTCTATTTAATAACACATGACACTTTCAAAATGTGTAAATAAGAGAATGATCAAGAGGAAATATCCAAACCAGACAGAAGAAAAAACAACAATGTAAAACATAGAGCATAATAGGAAGGTGAGACACAAAAGAGCATGCTAGGAAGTTGGGACACAGTTAAGAGTTTCAGTACATATGCAAGTTTAATTCCAGAGGAAAAGAGAAGAAAATGGAGCAGAACAAGCAATATTTGAAGAACTTATGGCTGGTGATTTTCCAAAAACAAGATTCAAGACACTTGAAATACCAAACAGGAGCTAGGCGTGGTGGTGCATGCCTGTAATCCCAGTACTTGGGAGGTTGAGACAGGGGGATCATAGGTTAGAGACCAGCCTCAGAAAATTAGTGAGACTCTCAGCAATCTAAGCAAGACTCTGTTTCAAAACAAAAAGAGTTAATTTTCTCAGCAATTTAGTGAGATCCTCAGCAACTAAGCAAGACCTTGTTTCAAAATGAAAAATAAAGAAGGACTGAGGATGTAGCTCAGAGGTAGAATGTCCCTGGGTTCAATCCCCAGTTAAAAAAATAAAAAGAAAGAAGAAGAAAAAGAAAAAGATATACCAACAGAAAGAAAGATATACCAAGACAGAAAGAAAATTGTACCTAGAAACATCAAAGTAAAACTGCTAAAAACAAAGACAAAATGCAATTATAAAGAGCTTCTAGAGGAAAGAAGTCACACAACCTTTCAAGTATCAGCAATACAATTAAGAGTTGATTTACAGCTGGGCTTGATAGTAGCACATGCCTGCAATTCCAGCACTTGGGAGACTGAAACAGGTGAATCACAGGTTTCAGACCAGCCTCAGTAAGTTAGCGAGACCATGTTTCAAAATAAAAAGGGCTGGGGATGTAGCTCAGAGGTAGAATGCTCCTGGGTTCAATCCCTAGTACCACCAAAAAAAAGTTGACTTACTATAAATATTGAAAATCAGAAGTCAAAGGGATCATATCTAATAAAATAATGAAATAAATCCCACAAAAGCTAGGAAAAATATCCTTACAACTTAAAGAGTTTCTTAGATAAATGAAAATTCAGAGAATTTATTGCCAACAGATCTGCACTAAAACAAATAACAATGGAATTCGTAAGATCCTGTATTTTTCAAAGTTTGTTACAATAACATCTTTCCCTATAACGTGACCTTGCTACTATGTCATTGAATATTGGAAAATATGTATAACAACCCGTTATCATATATGCATGGCAGAAGTCTAAATTCATATTACTACTTTGGAAAACTGAACATAACTACATATATCTAAATTATAAATATATATTCACTAGAAATATGCAAATATGTTCAACAAATGGCATACACTAGGGTATGTAGAACAGCATTATTACTGTTTATAATAGCAGACTCTGGAAGAACCCAAACATTGGTCAATATTAGAATAGATCAGGGTCAACAAAATCTTTCAGCAAAGAGCCAGATGTAAATATTTTAGCGAATGTGGGACAAATACTGTTTTTGTTGCATATTTTTTCTTTTCTTTATTTTGCTTAATGATTCTTTTAAAATATAAAAAATATTCTTAGCCCACAGACCATATGCATAAACAGACCACAGGCTAGATTTAGTTCAAGATTTTGGTTCAAGTTTTCCATCTTTTGGAAGAGAAAAATAAATTGTGATATATTGGTCCTAGGGAATATTCATAGAGCAGAGGTGGGCAAAGATTTCTCTAGAGGGCACAGATAATAAATATTTTAGGCTTTGTGTGTCATACAGCCTCTGTTACTTAACTTTGCTGCTGTTGTACAAATTCGGCTAGAGATCATGTGTAAAAGGAAGGAGAGGGACGATATCCCAACAGAATTCTATTTGCAAAAACACTTGACCAGACTTGGTCTGTGGAATGCAGTTTGCAGATCCATGCTGTAGAAGAGTGAGAATGAATAGAAACAATAAATAAAAGCAGAGATAAATCTCACAAACACAGTCTTAACCCAAAGAAACCACTCAAATTAATATACAGAATGGTTCCAATAATAGAAAGGTCCAAAATGCACGCACATAATCTTTGTGTGTGTGTGTGTGTGTGTGTGTGTGTGTGTGTGATACTGGGGATTGAACCCAGGGCCATACTACCTCTGAGCTATACCCCAGCCCTATTTTTGTATTCTTTATTTTGAAACAGGTTCTCACTTAGTTGTGGGCACAAAATCTTTTGTGTGGAATTCTGGATAATGTTTAGAATGTGAGAATGGAGGTCACGACTGAAAGGGGGCTCAGGATAGCTTCTGAGATGTTATTATTGCTTTGTGATTTCCAGGCTGGTTATACAGTTATACTCACTTTATAAAATCTTTTAATTGTATTCTTCAAATTTGTGAACATTTGCCTATGTATGTGATACCTAAAAGAAATGCTTATTTTTTATTTTTTATGCTGAGGATTGAACCCCAGGCTTTGCACATACCAGGCAAGCACTCCTAGCCCTAAAATTCTTACTTAGAAAAATAATAACTGCTTGGGTGTGATGGCACACACCTATAATCCCAGTGCTTGGGAGGCTGAGACAGGAGGACTCCAGGTACGAGGACAGCTTCAGCTGAGTGAGATTCTCATCAACCTAGTGAGGCCCTGTTTCAAAATAAAAACTAAAATAGGGCTGGGGGTAAAACACGGAGGTAGAATGCCCCTAGGTTCAATCCCCAGTATAAAAAAAAAAAGGAAAGAAAAATAACAACTGGCAGTAAAATATATTACTCCCAGGTGTCCTATTGTAATGGCTAAAAAGCTAAGGAAATTGATTTAGGGATCCCTCCACATTCCTATTTAAAGCTCATACGCCTTAGAATGTTGGCTGAGACCTTGCAGTTGTCGTTTCTTACAGATAACTGTTTTTCCCATTCCCCTCTCTCCTACTTAAAATACCCGCTTGCCCCTCAAACCCTCAATGACTTGAAATGTTACTGTGTTGCATCGCACTAGTGTAAGTTTTCATGGCACTGATGGATGATTTCTAGCATAGATTTATGTTAAAAATGTCTCTACTAATGATTATAAACCCTTTTAATGTATGGTAATTTCCCATTTATATGCAGTGAAGTTGAAGACTGGCCTGTCAGCTGATTAAAAATAGGTTCAGTAAGCCAGGCGTGGTGGCACATGCTTGTAATCCCAGTACTTTGGGAGGCAGAGACCGGAGGATCCGGGTTCACAGCCAGCCTCAGCTTGCGCGCGCACGCGCTCTCTCTGTCTCTCTCTCCCTGTCTCCCTCTCTCTCTCTCTCTCTCTCTCTCTCTCCCTGTCTCTCTCTCTCTACTTAGTGAGGCCCTCCGCAACTTCGTGAGACCCGGTTTCAAAATAAAGTATAAAAAAATAGGGCCGGGGGCGTAGCGCCAAGGTAGAACGCCCCTGCGTTCAATCCCCGGTACCGCAAAAAAAAAAAAAAAATAGGGCTGGGGATGTAGCTCAGAGGTAGAATACCCCTGGGTTCAATACCCAGTGCTGCAAAAAAAAAAAAAATAGGTTCAGTAGATCATTGTGAAATAGCAATACATGACTAAGAAGGACTTAAAGTAATTGAAAGACAAAGGTGTAAATTTTTCCCTGATAAAAAGTTTCTTCTATCACAATGAGATAAATTTTTAAATGGATTACATGCTCAGTTAATAGTGTGTCAGTAATACTTCTGATAATTAAATCAGAAAAAATTAACATCTTCAGATCACAGGAGACTATCAAATATTGATTTGTACTTTTTTGTCAAAAAGTATGATAGGTGAACAATGAGTTATTTTTAGACATCAAAATACATTTTAGAATAACATTCTATATAAGTGAACTGGAAATACGAACTCAAGAAAAAATAATGTAAAAGTTAAGCATGTTAAGAAAAGAGCTTTTAAAATGAATTTTTAATATGTGTGATAATGGGAACTAATTATTAAGAATTAACATTAAGAATCATTCATTTCATATTTTATTTAATTTTTGAAACTATTTTGACCAATGTTTAGGGAAGTGCATAGTTTTACAAATTCCTTTTATTTGTTGGCTAAAAAATGTTGGTAACCCCTACTCTAATAAACTTGGTATTATTCAACTAAATAGAAAAGACTAAATCCTTACTTTTCCTCAGGATTTTGGTATTTATTTGGTTTAATTGGATTTCATGAGAAATGTGTAACCTGGAGGGTTGCAAATCCCGTTTAAATTACTTGGAGTTTTTTTCTTTTTTTTTTAATGAACATTTTGTTATGGGTGTAAAACCTTTTGCTTTTTGGACCAAATTTTTTTTTTTTTTTTTTTTTTTGCGGTACCGGGGATTGAACGCAGGGGTGTTCTACCTCCGTGCTACGCCCCCGGCCCTATTTTTTATACTTTATTTTGAAACCGGGTCTCACGAAGTTGCAGAGGGCCTCACTAAGTAGAGAGAGAGAGAGAGACAGGGAGGGAGAGAGAGAGAGAGAACGCTCGCGCGCATGCGCAAGCTGAAGCTGGCTGCGAACCCGGATCCTCCGGTCTCCGCCTCCCAAAGTACTGGGATTACAAGCGTGCGCCACCACGCCCGGCTGGACCAAAATTTTTAATCTAATGCTATAGTTATATTAAACTTTTCAGCAGAAGATTATTGTGTATTCCCAAATACACAGTTGTTCTAGATAATTCAATATTTGAAAGCAATCTGATCCTACTCAGACAAAACAGGCAATCAAATAAGCTGCATTTTCTCTTGTTCAATTCTGTTGGCTTTATTGTAGAAACAAAAGATACATAATATATGTGGATTTTGTCAGCGTTTCTAGACCAGTTTTGTTGTTGTTGTTGTTGTTGTAGTTTTTGTGCTGGGGATTGAACCCAGGTGCATTCTACCTCTGAACTACAGCCCTGACCTTTTTAAAAATTTGAAACAGAATCTTGCTGAGTTACTGAGGGTCTTGCTAGGTTGCTGAGGCTGGCATCGAACCTGCGATCCTTCTGTCTCAGCCTCCCAAGTACAGGGATAACAGGTGTGAGCCTCTATGCCCTGCTTTTTTTAAAATATTAATATGAAAAAAATCTGAATTACTATAGACTCACATGCTGGCTCAGGCAATGCTCCAGACACTTATCACTGGTAAAAATAAGTACTCAATAAAAAATTAGAATCACTATTAAGATTTAATTTTGAGAGTTAAAGGTTGATATGTCCTAGGCTAGCCTCCCAGTAAAGAGGTGAACATCCTTCCAAGCTCCATAGAAACCAGATTACCGTAGGGCTTGAATGCCAACATCTCCTTTGCAGCTTCACACCAAGGGAGGCTGTTTCTCCTCCAACATCTGGCTTAGAAGTCATGCAGCCCTGATTTGGAGGCTCTTTCTCAGAAACTGACTTTGGATGTGCTAGGTCTCTGTTTTTAGTGGATATGGGGACACCTGTTATTGCTCTTGTCTCTGAGCTTTCTCTAGCAAATGCTGTTCCAACAGGACTGATGTGTGAGCCCTCTGGCTGTATGCCTTCCTTCATGCAACCCCTGTGCACAGCTTATGTGCTGTAAGTGGATATGCATAAAAGAGAAAAAAGTAGACAAAATGCCTAATATCCCAATTATAGTGTTGATGCTACCATACTTTTTTAATATTTCAGGCTCATAAATGCTCTTGTGAGATGTGACATCCCAGGTTTCTGTGAGGATTTCTTAAGCTGCTGCTTGTAAAATACAAGAGTGTCCCATGTCCTGTCATTCATATACTGATGCATTTATTCTTTAATGGTTAAAGTTGATGAAGTAACTATAATGAACCAGAGAATATTCCAGTTATAGCATTAGTAAAGCCTCAATAAATATAGGCATTATTTATTTGTACAGTTAGCTATATAGATGTCTATTGTTGAAATTGATTTAATTTTAAGGTATGCTTATGTTAAATTAAGCCATTATTTTATATTGTTCATAATTTATTTAAATCTACTTTCTAACCATGTATGTTTAAATCTACTTTCTAACCCCTCCTGAGAAGATGGTGCAAAGATCTGAACTCTTTAGAATGATGCTTTGATTTAGAATTCATTCCTGATCAGTTTTTCATCACTTCACAAAAACTAGACAGCCAAACAATCAAATCTTGCCACAGGAATTGCCACAGATTTTGCATCTGCCTTTGGCTTTTGGAACACTTAAACACTTGTTGAAACACATTTGGTGAACACTTTGGTGTTCACTGAACATGCATAAGGGACATTTTTCTACCTTCATGTGTACTTACAGTTGTGATACAGCTCAGTTCAAGACTTACTCTCATTATATCGTACTACCTGCCATTGAGCTCATCTTACCTACTGCTATCACAAGCTTATTTGGCAAATTAAAGCTACAAATTTTGAAGAATTAGCATATGATACTCTATCATATAAACCAATTAATGAATAAAAAACAAATAGCACTTTCTACATAGTGCTATGTATGTTGAAAAGTTTTTTATATTCATTTATTGGTGCATTGTAATTATACATTTTGATACACATCAGGGTAGCAGCATCATACATGCACACATTGCTCATTTAGCCCTCCCTCAAATCCCATCCTATTCCTTCCCCCCTCCCTCACTTTCATGCTCCACATAGTGATTGAGTCATATAAATTTGTGTATATACATCATGTGCTATAGTGGGTTTCCCTCCACTCCTCTCCCAACTCCCTCAGTTAGGTCACCTTCTTTGTTCATCTAAAGTTTTTTTCTTCTTTGTCGGGCATCCCCTCTAAGTCCCATTCTATCTAGCTTCCACATATTATGGGGGTCATCCAACGTTTCACTCTTAGTGACTTACTAATTTCACTTAGCATAATGTTCTCCAGTCTCTCCATTTCCCTGCAAATGATGTAATTTTGTTCTTCTTTGTGGCCACATAAAATTCCATTGTATACATATCCCATTGTTTTGTGATCCATTCATCTGTCGATGGACACCTTGGCTGGTTCCAAAGTTTGGCAGTTGTGAATTGTGCAGCTATAAACATGGATACACATGCATTAGTGTGGTAGTTTGGTTTCAGTCCTTTAGGGTAGATGCCTAGAAGTGGTATTGCTGGGTTCCCATTCTTCTGAGGATCCTCCACACTGTTTTCCACAGCGGTTGCACTAACTTGCAATTCCACCAACAGTGTAGTAGAGTTCCTACTTCTCCACATCCTCGCTAGCATTTGTTGTTGTTTGTGTTTTTAATGATTGCCATTCTAATTGGGGTTAGGTGAAATCTCAGGGTAATTTGATTTGCATCTCTCTGATTGCTAATGATGTTGAACATTTTTTCATACATTTATAGGCCATTTATATTTCTTCTTCTGTGAAGTGTCTATTTAGTTCACTTGCCCATTTTTTGACTGGATTATTTGTTTTTTTAGTGGTGATTTTTTAAAGTTCTCTGTATATTCTAGATATGAGTCCTTTATCTGAGGAGTAGCTGGCAAAAATCTTCTCCCATTCTGTCGGCTCTCTGTTGAGGTTTTTGATTGTTTCCTTTGCTGCACAAAAGCTCTTCGGTTTAATGCAATCCCACGTATTAATCCTCATTTTAGTTTCCTGTGCCTTTGGGGTCTTGTTGAGGAAGTCTTTACCTGTGCCTATGTGTTGAAGTGTTGGGCCTATGCCCTCTTCGAGTAGCTGCAAGGTCTCTGGTCTCATTTCTAGGTCTTTGATCCATCTTGAGTTGGTTCTTGTGCAAGGTGAGAAGGTGGGGTTTATTTCTATTTTTCTGCATTCGGTTAGCCAGTTTGCCAGCACCATTTGTTGAAGAGGCTATAATTTTTCCAGTGGATGTTTTTAGCCCCTTTGTCAAAAATCAATTGGCCTTAGTTGTGTGGGTTTGTTTCGGAGCCTTCTATTCTGCTCCATAGGTCTATGTGTCTGCTTTTGTGCCAATACCTGCTGTTTTTATTACTATGGCTTTGTTTGAAGTCAGGTATTGTGATGCCTCCTGCATGGTTCTTGTTGCTGAGAACTAATTTGGCTATTCTAGGTTTTTTGTTGTTCCAAATGAATTTAAGGACAGATTTTTCTATGTCAGTGAAGAATGACTTTGGTAATTTAATGGGTATTGTATTGAATTTGTAGAGCACTTTTGGAAGAATGGCCATTTGGATGATATTTATTCTGCCCACTCAAGAGCTTGGGAGATCCTTTCATCTTCTAAGATCCTCTTCAATTTCTTTTTTCAATGTTTTATAGTTTTCCTTGTAGAGGTCTTTTACCTCCTTGCTTAGGTTTATTCCCAAGTATTTTATTGTTTTGGGGGATATCGTGAGTGGAAATGTCTTCTGGATTTCTTTTTCAGTGGATTTATGGTTGGCATACAGAAAAGCTTCTGATTTTTTAAGGTTGATTTTGTATCCAGACACTTTGCTGAATTTGTTAATCAGTTCTATGAGCCTTTTAGTTGAGTTTGTTGGATCTTCTAAGTACAATATCATGTCATCTGCAAATAGAGATAGTTTCAGTTCCTCTTTTCCTATTTGTACTCCTTTTATTTCCTTCTCTTGCCTTCTTGCTCTGGCTAGAGTCTCGAGTACTATATTGAAAAGGAGTGGTGACAGCGGACATCCTTGTCTTGTTCCTGTTTTTAAAGGGAACTCCCGAAGTTTTTCCCCATTCAGTATGATGTTGGCTGTGGGTCTATTGTATATTGCCTTTATGATGTTGAGGTATGTTCCTTCTATTCCAATTCTCTGCAGTGTTCTTATCATGAATGGGTGTTGGATTTTGTCAAATGCTTTTTCAGCATCTATTGAAATGATCATGTGATTTTTGTCTTTAGTTCTGTTTATGTGGTGGATTACAT
>PVJS01061896.1:0-10872 GCA_004027185.1 Glis glis | reverse complement strand
AAAAAAAAAAAAAAAAAAAAAAAAAAAAAAAAAAAAAAAAAAAAAAAAAAGAATGGTGGGAGGCCAGGCTCCCAGGAGGCCTCTCTCACCCTCTCTGCCCAGCCTGAACCAGGATCCCTCCAGCAGTTAGTCGGTGAATGCTGGACTTCCGCTGAGGGCTAAGAGGTGCCTGGCAGCACAGCCCAGCCCAGGATGAGGAGAGGCAGCTGACCAGTTGGAAGCAGAGGCCCTTTTAGGGTGCGGCCTGGAGCCTAGACCTGGAGGACAGGGTGCAGGGGAGCGAGGTCCTCCTCTTAGGGGGCCCGGGGAGGGTTGGGCCCAGGTGCTGGTAAGATGCGGGGAGACAATGCCTATGCTGAGTCCAGCAGTGGTGCGGGGCGCAGGTCTCACCCCTTGCTAAGGTGAGAAGAGAAGCGAGACGGGTGCCCAGTCTGCGGGCCTGGTCAAGCCAGCAATGCCAATTTTTAGGAGAAGCAGAATCTGGCCTTTTCCCCCAGTCCTATTTGCTGAAGGTCTCGCTAAGTTGCTGAGACTAGTCTAGAACCTGCGATCCTCCTGTCTCAGCTTCCCAAGTGCTGGGATGATAGGTGTGTGCTACCTCGTCCAGCTAGAATCTGGCTTTTGGGGTGAAATGCCTCTGTGTTTTTGAGCCTGGAGCCTCTTTCATGCTTTTGAAAACTAGGCGCGTCAGGCCACACAGACTTGGGCCCCTCTGTCCTCTGACTGTCCAACCTCCTCCACTTGCCTCCTGGCCACCACTGCTGGCTATGTGCCTGTCTCAGGGCATCATCGCCTGCCCTTTCCTCTGCCCAAGACACCTTTGACCTAATCATTACATGGCTGGACCGGGGGCAGTGGCATACACCTGTAATCCCAGTACTGGGAGGCTGAGACAGGAGGATCACAGGCTCGCGGCCAGCCTCAGCAAGTTAGGGAGACCCTCAGCAACTTAGCAAGACCCTGTTTTGAAATAAAAAAAATTAAAAGGGCTGGGGGTGTAACTCAGAGGTAGAATGCCCCTGGGTTCAAACTACATGGCTGGTTCTTCTGTGCTTGGAGGGCCCTGACTGTGATCAGTGTATTCTACTGTATTGCTTTCTTTTCCTCTCAGCCCTGACCCCAGCCTGACATACTGTATACTTACTTTCTGTTCACTGTGTTTCCCCCGCATCATAGCAGGCTCCTCAGTCAGGAACTTGTGTGATTTGTTCATTGATTTACTCTCAGTACAGTAGATGCTTGGTATATAATAGGTGCCTAATTAAAAACTTAGAAGATGAATGAACAATGAGTGCATGCCCCTCCCACCACCACCTCACCCCATGGCTGACATCATTGCCAGTTCTTGCTTTTCCTCATCCTTCCTGGGACCTGGCACCACCATCACTGAGTTCTGAGTTTCGTCCTGCAGGGAGGGCCCCCTGCCCCAGAGAGAGGGGTGACACTGCTGGAAGCCCTCTTGCCTGTCTTCTTCCGCTCACAGGACCATTCACCATGTGAGCTAACTGGGTTTTCCAGCATGTCTGCTCAGCTGCGTGGAAGGAGCACTGGCTTCACACACCCCAGGACTGGCGAGGTCAGTCTGCAGGCCTGGGTGTGGGTTTGAAGGCTCTGGGGGGATGGTGAGGTCAGTCTGCAGGCCTGGGCATGGGTGTGAAGGCTCTGGGGGGATGGTGAGGTCAATCTGCAGGCCTGGGCATGGGTGTGAAGGCTCTGGGGGTGATGGTGAGGTCAATCTGCAGGCCTGGGTATGGGTGTGAAGGCTCTGGTGGGATGGTGAGGTCAGTCTGTAGGCTTGGACGTGGGTGTGAAGGCTCTGGGGGTGATGATGAGGTCAATCTGCAGGCCAGGGCATGGGTGTGAAGGCTCTGGGGGAGTTGGCAAGGTGCCTGCAGTCCTGGGCATGGGTGTAAAGGGGTTGGTGGGATGGTGAGGTTAGTCTGCAGTCCTGGGCATGGGTGTGAAGGCTCTGGGGGGCTGGTGAGGTCAATCTGCAGGCCTGGACATGGGTATGAAGACTCTGGGGGGATGATGAGGTCAATCTGCAAGCCAGGGCATGGGTGTGAAGACTCTGGGGGAGTTGGCAAGGTGCCTGCAGGCCTGGGCATGGGTGTGAAGGGTCTGGTGGGATGGTGAGTGTGATAGTCAATTTAGGTTGTCAACTTGACCTGATCATGACATACCCAAGATCATGTGACTTTGGGTGTATAACAGCAGATTAAACAGAAAGCCTGCCCTGAATGTAGGCAGCAGGATTCTGATAGGTTGCAGGACTTAGATAAAGAGGGAGAAGCCGCGTAGAGAGTGCGCGACTCTTTCCGAAGAAAACGCATCTGCTCTCGCCTGAGATCGTCGGCCGCCGGCTTCGCCTTTCTCTGAAGAGCTTCTTGATCTTCTCGGCCTCCAGCCCTTCGAACTGAAACTTCACCATCGTTTCTCCGAAGAGCTTCCTGATCTTCACATCTTGGACTGGGACTGAATTAGTGGTTGCTCCAATCCTAAGACTCCAGCTCTTAGACCACTCGACCAGCTACTGGTTCCTCTGACTCTCCACGTGCAGTCGGAACTCGGGACTACATTGCTTCAAACTGTAAGCCCATCTGATAAATCCCTTTTTCAAATATACTCATTCTGTGAATTCTGTTAATCTAGTGAACCCTGTCCAATACAGTGAGGTCAGTCTGAAGTCCTGGGCATGGGTGTGAAGGCTCTGGGGGGATGGTGAGATCAATCTGCAGGCCTGGGCATGCGTGGGAAGGGCCTGGTGGGATGGTGAGGTCAGTCTTCAGGCTTGGACGTGGGTGTGAAGGCTCTGGGGGGCTGGTGAGGTCAATCTGCAGGCCAGGGCATGGCTGTGAAGGCTCTGAGTTGCTGGTGAGGTCAATCTGCAGGCCTGGGCATGGGTGGGAAGGGCCTGGTGGGATGGTGAGGTCAGTCTGCAGGCCTCGTATGAGTATAATGGCTCTGGTGGGACTGGCGAGATGTCTGTAGACCTGGGCCTGGGTGTGAAGGCTCTCGGGGCTGGTGAGTTCAATCTGCAGACCTAGGCATGGGTGGGAAGGGTCCAGTGGGATGGTAAGGTGAGTCTGCAGGCCTGGGTATGGGTGTGAAGGCTCTGGGGGGATGGTGAGATCAGTCCGCAGGCCTGGGTATGAGTATGATGACTCTGGTCGGGCTGGCAAGATGCCTGTAGACCTGGGCATGGGTGTGAAGGCTCTCGGGGGCTGGTGAGGTCAATCTGCAGGCTTGGGTGAAGGTGTGAAGGCTCTGGGGGGATGGTGAGGTCAATCTGCAGACCTGGGCATGGGTGCGAAGGGTCCGGTGGGCTGGCTAGGTGTCTTCAGGCCTGGGCATGGGTGTGAAGGCTCTGGGGGGCTGGTGAGGTAAGTCTGCAGGCCTGGGTGTTGGTGTGAAGGCTCTGGAGGGGCTGGTGAGGTGAGTCTGCAGGTCTGGGCATGGGTGTGAAGGCTCTGGGGGGCTGGTGAGGTAAGTCTGCAGGCCTGGGTGTTGGTGTGAAGGCTCTGGGGGGATGGTGAGGTCAATCTGCAGACCTGGGCATGGGTGGGAAGGGTCTGGTGGGATGGTGAGGTGAGTCTGCAGGCCTGGGTATAGGTATGAAGGCTCTGGTGGGCTGGCTAGGTGTCTTCAGGCCTGGGCATGGGTGTGAAGGCTCTGGGGGCGCTGGTGAGGTGAGTCTGCAGGTCTGGGCATGGGCATGAAGGCTGTGGTGGGATGTTGAGGTAACTGGGATTGTGGCCCAGTGAGGAGTTGGGGTTTCATTCTAGGGAAGCATTAAGGAGTCTGTATCTGTCCTGGGGGTTTGGGGGAGGTGTACCAAGAGAAATCTGATGGATGAGACGTGGGTCCTCAAAGGGCTTCCTGGTAGCAAAGATGTGTAAGTAAAATAGCATAGTTTCTTGGCAAGGGCTCTAGTGTACACTTATGCTAGAAGGCGCAGAAGGTTTGGACCTATCTTCAAAGAGCTAATCCTCCAGAGGAGACGCACAGGCAGGTAGGGTAAGCATTCATCGATTCCCTCGTGAACACATCCATTAACTGTCATCCACCACTTGCTCATCCGGTCACCCACCTGACCGTCCATCATGCGCTCATCAACTCTCCCACTCGCCAGACCAGTGTTCTCTGCTGGACATCTGAGGATGGGTAAGATCTCTGGCCCTGGTTTCATGGGCTCACAGTAGAAAGACTGATGAGTAGTCCCACAGGTCCCTCTCAGCAGGATTGCTCTAACAGTTATGAAAAGGAAGGGTCGCGGGTGGAAAGAAGAGGAGTGACTCATTTTGCCTGGCCTATCAGGGAGGGCAGGATGGAGTGTGGTATATCAGACTGGGGTTTTGAAGAATGAGGCTTGGAGGGAAGTGTTTCTTGTGAGACACTGCACGTCTGAGAAGGCAGGAAGTGACGGGCGGCATTCACGCGAGGTGCTTAGTTTGGGAAGGCTGGGAGAAGGGGTGCTCGGGACAGGTGGAGGCGGGAGGCGCTGGAGATGAAGTGGGACCAGTTAATGGAGAATGTGGGGTCCTGGGTGAGGAGGAGCTGGAAGGGGTGGTGGCTCTAGCAGGGCCAGGGCATGAGCAGGCTTACAGGTCGTTCTGTGGGAGACGAAGGAGAAGATGAACTCAACAGGGAGAGGCCAGAAAAACAGTGTAACCTAAAATAACCCTTTCTAGTGTAATGGTTGGGGTTTGGAGTGTCTCTCCAAAAGCTCCTGTGTTGAAAGCAGGTCCCCAGTGCAGCAAGCTCAGATGAGGTGGGCGTGGCTGGAGGAGGTGGGTCACTAGGGGCGTATCCTTGGGGACTCTATCTGTCCCTGTCTCCTCCTCCTCCTCCTTTTTCTTCTTCCAGCAACCATGAATTGAGCTTTTCCTCTGCCACACTCTGCTGCCACGATGTCTCTGCCTTAGAGCCAGCCACCTATGGGCTGAAACTCTGAAATCATGAGCCTGAATAAACATTTCCCACTCTAAGTTGTGCCTGGCAGGTATTTTGGTCACAGTGACAAAAAAAAAAGCTGACTAAAATACCAAGCATGTTCATAGACAACTTCTTATTGCATCCTTGGAGAACGCATTTCCCCATTCTGTGATAAGAAAACTGAGATTCAGAAGGACTGAGATGCCAAAGGTAGCCAAGGAGTAGGGGTGGCATTGGGATCTGAAGCCATTGCTCCAGGACCAAGCAGGAAAGATAAAGGAAACATTTGTTAGGTACCTGCCCAGAGCATGGATTGCAGTAAGCTCTTTGAAGGAACAATTTCATCTTATTCTCAGACAATTTGAGAGAGGAATTATTCTCCTTATTCTGCCTATAAGACACTGGGGATCAGAGAGTTTAAATGGCTTTCCCAAAGTCACAGAACTAGTCAGTGGATGAGCCTGTATGCAAACAAGGGCTGGCTTGTTCCAAACCACAGACCCCGTGTGGGAAGAGAGGCAGGGCATCCTTCCAGTCCGGGATGGCGGTGCCACGTGGTGTGCAAGCCAGACAGGTGAGTCAGGCATTTTCCGCATTGTGACTGTATTTATACCTGCATTTAAGGATTAATATAAAAATGACACATGCACAAGATAAAAATTCAAACATAAAAGTTGAACAATAAAGAGAGAGTCTGAACTTCCAAGTGTGGTCATGATACTGAGTGTCAGATTTATCCTGTTACTATAAGAATCTATAAAACCCAGCAATATATATATAGTAGTGGAGCATACCTGTAATCCCAGGACTTGGGAGGCTGAGACAGGAGGATCACAGGTTCAAGGCCAGCCTTGGGCTGGGCATGGTGGCGCACGCTTGTAATCCCAGTACTTGGGAGGCTGAGACTGGAGGATCCGGGTTCGTGGCCAGCCTCAGCTACTTAGTGAGGCCCTCCACAACTTAGTGAGACCCTGTTTCAAAATAAAGAATATAAAATAGGGCTGGGGGTGTAGCTCAGAGGTAGAATGCCCCTGGGTGCAATCCCCAGTACCGCAAAAAAAAAAGGCCAGCCTTGGCAACTTAGTGAGATCCTCAGCAACTTAGCAAGACCCTGTTTCAAAATTTAAAAATAAAATAGGATTGGGGGTATAGCTCATAGGTATAATGCCCCTGGGTTCCATTCCCAGTATAAAATAAAAAAGAAAAAGAAAAAAGAAAAGAGGGCTCCAACATTTTCCATAAAGGAACTGAAATTATTTGAAAGAGCAGGGAGAAGTTTAAACCTAAGGGTCCTTTCAAAAAAAAATCTCTCCTTTTCATTAAGAGGAACAGGCTGAATCATAGGTTCTCTAGTTCACCAGAGAGAGCCAGGGAAAGAGATAGTTTAGAAGAATCCCCTGGGGTAGGGAACAAACCTCAAAGACTGCCCTCAAAATCTATCCCTCTCCAAATTTAATTGGATAAGACTGCTCAGAAATGTATGTGCCAGGGCATTGTCAAAAACAATACAGCAAATAGTAATTAGCAAAGCCTGAAGGGTGGAGAGTAACACCAAACGGAACAGATCCCTTAACAGACAGGATGGGGAACGGGACAGAGACCCCTGACAAAACCCCACCATCCAGGGTGATTGTGTCATACCCAAGACGCCAAAGTCTTCATACTGCGAAGGAAATGAACTTTATTAAAATAGTGTAGCCAAGCCGGGTGTGGTGACACACACTTGTAATCTCAGTACTTGGGAAGCTGAGTTAGGAGGATCGCAGGTTTGAGGACAGCTTCAGCAAGTAGTGAGACTCTCATCAACCCAGCAAGACCCTTTTTCAAAATAAAAGTAAAATAGGGCGGAGGGTGTAGCTTGGAGGTAGACTGTCCCTGGGTTCAATCCCCAGCACCACAAAAAATATATACATATAATAAATGAAATGAAAGATTTATTAGCAGAACTCAAGCAGTATATTTGAACTGGCAAAAAGTGAATGAATGAAATTAAAGATAAATCAATAGAAATTATGTAATCTGAAGAACAGAGAAAAATAGAGTGAAAAAAATCATGAATACAGCAACCATAAGAAAGCTAGGGTGCCTATACTGATATTATAAAATAGCTTCAATTGTTTCCCTAGAGATAAAGAAGGATATTTTATAATGATAAAAGTGCCAATCTAACAGGAAGTTATAACAATTATAAACATATATGCACCTAACAACAGAGAAGAACAGAGAGAAAATAGTGAAGAAAAATGAACAGAATCTCAGAGAAATGTGGGACATCTTTAAGCAGTCAAACATACACGTAATGGAAATAGTAGGAGAGGAAAAAGGAACAAAAATAACATTTAAAGAAGTAATGGCTGAAAACTTCTAATTGCTGAAAAACATTAATTTTCACATTTGGGAAGCTCAAGAAAGTTCAATTAGGACAAATACAAAGAGATCCACAGCCCAGACACATCATAGTAAAAACGACAAAAGCCAAAGACAAGGAGATTTCGATAGCAACAAGAGAAAGTGGCGCATCACATACAAGGAAACCTAATGAGATTAACTGCTAATTTCTCATCAAAAACAATAGATGCCAGAAAGCAGTGGTATGATGTTTAAAGTGCTCAAAGAAATATACTGTCAACCAAGAATCTTATATCCAGGAAATATATCTTTCAAAAATGGTGAAATAAAACCATTTCTAGATAAACAAAACCCGGGAGAGTTTATTTAAAACAGAAAGTAGAAAAACCAATTAAATTAAGCATTGTTTCTAAAAAAAAAGATCAACAAAATGACAACAACAAAATATTTGGTCCTGGTGTAGAATCCTTTTTATACTAAGGATTTCACCTAGACTGACAAAGAAAGAAAAAAGGAGATGACTCTAATTACTAAAGTCAGAAGTGAAAGAGGGGACATGACTACCAACTTGCAGAAATTAAAATAATTATATAAGAAAATATGATGAACAGCTGCTTGCCACAAAGGAGATAACTTAGATGAAATGGACAAATTCCTAAAAAGAACAACTGAAATTGACTCAAGTAGAAATTTTAAAAATCTAGATAGAACAAGCAGAGTTTGACGGTACAAGCAGAGTTTGACTTCATAATAAAAAAACTTCTACAAAGAGCTCAAGAAGAAATGGCTTCACTGGTGAATTCTATCAAATATTTAAAGAATTAAGCTGGACACAGTGGTGCACCCCCGTAATCCCAGTATTGGGGAGGATTATGGGTTTGAGGCCAGTGGATGGTAATTTAGGGAGACCCTGTTTCAAAATAAAGGTAATCCCAAAGGGAGAATGCCCCTGGATAAGAAGATGAAACACTTTCCAAATCATTCTGTGAGGCCAATATTGCCTTTATCTACAAATCAGACATATACATCTTAAGATACATCATTTGTATTTCCATATTATCATTCATATTTCCATATTCATTTTTATATGAATATAGACACATAAACACTCAACAAAATGCTGTTAGGTAGAATCAAATCCACCAATGCATAAAAAAGGATTGTACATCAAGTAGGATTTATCCCAGAAGTACAAGGTTGCTTTAAAGTCTGACAGTCGGTTTAAATAATACACCACATCAACAGAATGAAGGTGAAAAATCACACTTTAATCTCAATTGATGGAAAAAAAGATATTTGGCAAAATCCAATGCCTTTTCATAATAACAACATCAACAAACTAGGAATAGAAGGGAACATCAACTTAATAAAAGTCATATATAAAAAATTTCACAGTTAACTTTTACATAATGGTAGAAAACTGAATGCTTCTCCCTTAAGATTGGGAACAAGATGAAGATATCTTTTCTTACCACTTCTATTCATCTTGTATTAGAAGTTCTAGCCAAGGAAATTTGACAAGAAAAAAAATGTAAAAGTTTTCTGCACTGGAAAGTAAGAAATTAAACTGTATTTGCGAACGACATGACCTTGTATGTATAAACTCCTAAACAATTCACTAAAAAACTATTAGAACTCATAAATAAGCTCAGCAAGGTTGCAGAGAGAAAGATTAACATATAAAAAAGAAAATATATTTCTAAACGATCCTATTAGCAATGCCATCAAATGACATAAAAAACAGGAATAAGTTTAACAAAGAAGTGCGAAACTTTTACTCTGAAAACTATAATCATATGTTGAAAAATTAAGGAAGACCTAAATAAATGAAAAGACATCCCATGTTCATGAACTGAAGACTTAATCTTGTTAGGATGGCAATACCACTGAAAGTGATTTACATATTCAATGTGATCCCTATCAAAACTTCTACTGAATTCTTTTTAGATGTTTACAAGCTGATCCTAAAATTCATGTAGAAATTCAAGGGGCCTGGAATAGCCAAAATTGTCTCGAAGAAGAACATATCTGGAGGACTCACCTGCCCTATTTCAAAACTTACCACACAGCTATAATGATCAAGACAGCATGGTACTGGCACAGGAGAAACATGTAGGTCAATAGAAGAAGACTGAGAAATAAATCCTCAGATTTATAGTCAATTCATGATAAGCCTGGCAAGATGATTCACTGGAGAAAATGATCTTTTTAACAAATGGTGTCAGGAAAAATGGATATTCACATGCAAAAGAAAATGAAGTTGGGTCTTGCCTCACACCATGTATAAAATTTACCTCAAGATGGGTGCAGTGGTGCACACCTGTAATCCCAGTACTTGGGAGGCTGAGACAGGAGGATTGCAGGTTTGAGGCCAGCCTCAGCAATTTAGCAAGGCCTTCAACAACATATGAGACCCATTTTCAAAATAAAAAGGGCTGGAGGGTGTAACTCGGAGGTAGAATGCCCCTGGGTTCAATCCCTTGTATAAGACAAAAACAAAACAAACAAACAAACAAAAAACTCAAAATGGGCCAAAGAGCTAAAACTACAGGAGCATTAGGGGGAAACAAACAAACAACAACAAAATAAAACCAGGTGGAAGTCTTCAAACCTTAGAGTAGAAAAATAGTTTCTTAGATATGATATCCAAGCACAGAAACAAGAAAAAAAAGTAGATTGGACATCATCAAAATTTAAACATTTCAGCTGGACGTGGTGGTGCATGCCTATTATCCCAGTACTTGAGAGGCTGAGACAGGAGGATTGCAGGTTCGAGGACAGGACACAGTAACTTAGTGAGACCCTGTTTCAAAATAAAAAATAAAATAGGACTGGTGTGTAGCTCAGTGGTAGAATGCCCCTGGGTTCAATCCTCAGTAATGCGCACACACACACAAATTTAAACTTTTCATGCTTTAAAGGACACCATCAACAAAGTAAAAAAAAGAAGTACAAAGTGAGATGATATATCTGCAAATGTATATGTTATAAATGACTTGCACATAGAATACATGAAGAATTATTACTACTCCATAATAAAAAGACAAACAACTTAGAGATGGGTAAAGGGTCTGAATAAACATTTCTCCAAGGAAAATATACAAATATAGTCATGAAAAATATAAGAAGATGCTTATCACCATTAGCCACAGGAAAATGCCAATCAAGACCGTAGGATCCGCCATTCCACGCCCATGCCCAGCTACGGTACAAAAGCCAACCTAGCAAGCGCTGGCAAGGATGTAGAGAAAAAATACCCTGTGCACAGCCGGTGGGCATGTAAAATTACACAACCGCATTGGAAAACTGGTGGTTCCTTAAGATGTTTAACATTGCCGGGCATGGTGGCGCTTGCCTGTAATCCCAGTACTTGGGAGGCTGAGACTGGAGGATCACAGGTTCACGGCCAGCCTCAACAACTTAGCAAAGCTCTCATCAGTTTAGCAAGACCCTGTTTCCAAATAAAAAATAAGACAGAGCTGGGCGTGGTGGCACACGCTTGTAATCCCAGTACTTTGGGAGGCGGAGACCGGAGGATCCGGGTTCGCGGCCAGCCTCAGCTCTCTCTCTCCCTGTCTCTCTCTCTCT
>PVJS01061895.1:0-10854 GCA_004027185.1 Glis glis | reverse complement strand
CCGATACCGCAAAAAAAAAAAAGGAAAAAAAAAGAGGAAATCAGAGATTAATGAGATGGAATTGCCATGGTCTAGTTCTTGGTACAAATGGTCCATTCATAGGTTTTCATTTTATTATGATGTTTCATACACATACACACACACACATATGTAAGCATATATGTATACACAGATGTATATTAAAGTGTATACATATCTATCACCTATCCTTTTAGGTGTGACACATATAATTGCTTTTTATATTTTAATATTAAAAATAAAGTCCAAGGAGAGAGTATAAGAATTTCATGTTTGCCATGATATGTATGTATAGATGTTTAATTTCTTTAGCTAATTTCACATGCTACTTGTCTTTTTTACATTTATTAAGTTGTTCCCATTTCTGCTCTGATCAGAAAAAAATAGTTCTGTCATATTTAGCATTTAACATCTATTGGTAATTAAAATTCATGCAGGGCTATTGTCCCAAATGTTTTAACTGACAGTGAGGAATTTAATTTAAATTAAATAAAATCCAAGAATTACCTAGATTCACCTGAGATGTTTTATGATGCTCATTCTGCCTGAACAGAATTTATTCTCAGATGCCTTTCGCAAGAATTTGCCTGAGACAGCATTTTGTCTTTTAAGACTGTCTCATTCTCATTTGAAGTCCACTTTTTCTCCTTTTGTACCTTAAATTCCTTCGCTAACTCTCAAGAAAGACAGTTCCCACATGTCTATCGATTGGCTTAAGTACTAACACCAGCCAATCTAGTTGTAATTCAAGTATTAAGGAGTGTATACATAAAAAGACATACCACCCACCGTGTGTTGAAGGAAATTCTGATTAGACCCAATTAGACAGGCAACAGCCAAAGTGCTCGAGCACGCTGTAGAGATCGGTGTCTGTGTGTTCGCACGCGCACACACGCACATTACATATACACAGGGAGGGTGCACGTGTGGGTGGGTGTGCACTAGAACTGCAGCGGCTTTGGAATCATTATCAGTATGCAGGTACGTGATAGACAAGAGTGTTTAACTGCATCTCCCAATCAATTATGCAGATTCAAATCAATACCCTGAATGTAAAATATCTCCCTAGTACAGCCACTCCAGAGGGGATATATTTATTGCCCATTTGTTCTGGCCAGCTATAAATTGAGAATCAATGTTGCTCTACTTTTAGCCTTTAAAAAAATGGAATTAAAATAAAAGAAGGAGTGCTTTTGCGGTGTGTGGGGGAGGGGTATGTAAAATGGGAGCTGGATCATGAAAGGGCAGAGGGGGCTTCTGGTGTTTGGTAAAGTTCCAATTGGCTTGGTCATTACATGGCATTCTTAACCATGAGCGTATACATCCCTTCATAATCTGCCGGGTGCTTACTTAGCAATAAAATGTTTTAGCTGTTCTTATATAGCTAAAAATAATGCGTGTTCACTGAATAGTCTGTGCTGAGAATTTATAATCGTTTCACATGTGGTGACTGTGTGTGTGTGTGTGTGTGTGTGTGTGTGTGTGTGTGTGTGATATTACTGGGGATTGAATTTGGGGCATTCTACCCCTGAGCTACACCCCCACCCCTTTTTTATTTTTTATTTTGAAATAGAGTCTCCCTAACTCGCTGAGGGCCTCGCTAAGTGTTGAGGCAGACCTCAAACCTGCAGTCCTCCTGTGTCAGCCTCCCAAGTACCGGGATGACAGGTATGTGACACCTGGCCTGGCTACGGTAACTAATCTTTACCCTTCTTTGTGGAGTTACTAATATTATCATCTTATAGTTGAGGTCATTGAGGTACAGAATTTGGTTCATTTGCTCATCTTATTGTGGGATAAACCATGCTATTTACAAAGCAAGTTGGGACCCAGAATCCAGTATGTAATGATATGATTCTAATTATTATGTCTTCAGGTTTGAGATGGAGGGATTTCGCTGGACATCATAATGGCATGAATAAGACATCTCTCAAAGAGCGTGTACTACAGCTTGAAGTTTGCCATGCTATTTATCTCCCATTTGATTTTCAGTAGTCTTGACACCAGAAGAAGGGGACATCAAGCAGCAGTCATGGGTCTGGAGTGACGCAAGGGGATATTTTCCTCTGGACATTAATGGGAAATGGAGTGGAATTCTGGACCAAGTATCTATTTCCCGTGAATTTATTCTAGAAAGCCAGTTTTCTGTCTACACTAGCAAATACACTTTCTGGACTTGCCAAGCTGAAGATAATGTTTCAACTTAAAGGTTCTCAACTGGAGATAATTTTGCCTGCCAGGTGGTATTGAGCAATAACTGGAGTCCCTTTGGTTGTCACCACTATGGGCAGGGCACCATTGGAATCTAATAGGTTGAAGATAGGGATACTCTAAACATCCTATTCTGCACACACCAGCCCTCTGTGACCAAGAATTATCTGGGCCCAAATGCCAACAGCACTGAGGTTGAGAAACACTATTCTAGATTCTGGTAAAAGCAAACCAAAAACTTGTCTTCTACTGGAGTGATCGCTTAACTAGAACTCCTCAGCTTTCTCTCACATCTCAGTGAATATTATCTCTAATATACAGCTTTTCACATGCAAAGAAAGATCACTCAGAGTGCCTACGTATATAGGCATTTAACATGCTATTTTAGCTTGAAACATAATTGTATTTTTTAAAAATTAAGTGCTACTTCAGATCATCATAGTAACCCAGTCCCTTTACCACAGGGCCACCGACTTGGTAAAAAAGGCACAGGGGGACACAAAGACTGAAGTGACATGTAATAATACATCACCAAAGGTTTCATGGAAGCTCGTACAATTCAAAATGGTAGCAGGGCATGTTGAGTTAATTACTATTTTCTTCTACCAGAGCGAGAAAATGAACAACACTCTCATCATGCCGTGCTTTTCCACGATTACATGTTATTCAACTTTTTCCAACCGTCATATTAGAATTTCCACCCTAACCTTGATTTTAGTTAGAAATAGTAAAACTATATCTCTTAACCTTTATGATAAAAAAAGAAATTCTATTGAATTCTTTGAGAGAGTTATACAATATATTCAATACATTGAATATATTGAGAGAGTTTTAATGAATTCTGCTAGATTTACTATGTTAAGAGGAAAAAACTACCCAATTTATATTGAAATATTTCCATACAGAGAGAGAGAGAAAAAGAGAGAGAGAGATACACAGTTCTGTGGCTTTCAGGTCAATATCTCAGAAAAGTCATGATTTACTTTTCACAGGAAAGAAAAGCCTTTGTTATTAAAAAGACAATGATAAATTAGATCTCTGGCAAGGCCTGTGTATGAAAACATTCAATAGCTTCTTACAAATAAAGACGCAAGCTGTATTGAAAGTATTTTAATACAGTTCGATAGAAAGTAATTTAATTTTATTTTACAAAAGCCTTTAATGCATAATTCTCATAAGTAAGTAAAAGCTGTTCAGTTTTTAATAAAAGTAATTCAATTTTCTTAAGCAGTGTATAATATTACCTGAATCAAGATAATAGGTGTATATTAGTGGTTGCTTAGGTTTTCTGTGCTTTTCATCCATGAACTCCCTTGGTCCTGAGAAATCACCTATACTATCTGATACTATTAACTCCTTGGACAATTGAGAGAAAAAGGACACAAGTGTTAAATAATTGACCAGAGTACATATTACTAAAAGGTGATAGAAATAATATTTGAACCCAGGGAGTATAGTACTGGGTCTCCTATTCTGAATTCATGCATTGTTGAGACAAGTATTGGTAATCAAAGATATACTTTGACTTCAAAATAGGATTGATTTTCAGTAGCATTCAACTTAGTTGTCACTCAGTAACCACCTTCTGTTATTTGGAAGATCTGCCAAAACCAGTTGCATGCCTATTGATGAATCATATTTCCCACATGAATATGCACTGAAGGATAGGATAGGAAGCAGAGATCCGCTGAGCATGGTGGTGCACACCTGTAACCCCAGTACTTGGGAGGCTGAGACAGGAAGATCATAGGTTCAAGACCAGCTTCAGCAACTTAGTAAGGAGACCTTCAGCAACATAGTGAGACACTGTTTCAAAATAAGAAGCATCAGAGATGCTTAAAATCTTCAAAATTCCCTATACAACACAGGTAAAGATGAGATTTTTTGACAGGGAGTCTTAGAAAATACTCGGATTTCATTCCTTTAAGAAAACAACATTTTCAAACCTAATCCAAATATTCCATTTACAGATTTAGAATTAAGGGATGGACCTCCTTTTGAGAAATCTATCTCCTTCAACAAAATCTTTTATTCTAATCCATATTTTTAAAATTGTCATCCAGTTGGAATTGGAAATCATCAACTAATTTTAAAAATAAAGTATGGGATTTTGTTAGCATATGTTATCAAAACACTTCTTGAAGGAAGAAATACAAATAGCCAATAACTACATGAAAAAATGTTCAACATCATTGGCAATCAGAGAAATGCAAATCAAAACGACACTGGGATTCCATCTAACCCCAGTTAGAATGGCAGTAGTCAAGAATACAAACAATAGTAAATGCTGGCGAGAATGTGGGGAAATAGGAATCTTTATACACTGTTGGTGGGATTGAAAATTAGTACAGCCACTATGGAGATCAGTGTGGAGGTTCCTCAGAAGACTAGGAATGGAACCACCATATGATCCAGCTTCCTGACATCCTTCCAAAAGAACTGAAGTCAGAATATTATAGTGATAAATCCATGTCCATGTTTAGAGGAGCACAATGCACAGTGACCAAACTGTGGAACCAACCAAGGTGTCCATTAACAGATGAATGGATTACAAAATTATGGATATCCACACAATGGAATCCTACTCAGCCATGAATAAGAATAAAATTATGTCATTTGCAGGAAAATGGATGGAACTGGAAAATATTATGCTAAGTGAGATTAGCCAGTCTAAGAAAGTGAAGGGTCCTATGTTTTCTCTCATATGTGAAAGCTAGAGAGAAATTGGGAAACAAAAGAGATTTCAGATAAATGAGGAGAGAGACCAGTAGAATAGTGGAAGGGAATTTGGAAAGGGAGATGGGGAGAGGGAAGAGGAGACTTGATAAAGAAAACAGTTCAAACAATCCTATATGCATGTGTGAAGGTATCAAAACCAATTTCTGTATTACAGCAGGAAGGAGAGGGGAACAAGGTGGGACCAGGAGAGAAACACACAAGGTGCTGTGCGCATGTATGTTTCTGCCACACTAAACCTCAGTGTGATATATGGTTACAACAGACCAATAAAAGTATGTGAAATATAAATAAATGACAAATTGTTGTATAGCATTCCAAACAAAAAGTACAAATGTAGCTAAAGCTTCTTAATTATAGACTCACAGATGGTAAAAGGGTAAAATTATGTTAGCTATGCTACAAATTATGAAATGGTGAAAAATATAAAAACTCGCCTTGCTATCTATTCTAGTGATATTACTGGTCAAGATTTTACCTAGACATTTAAATAATGATGTTGTTCTCTAACCATAAACCTAGTGAGTTTGTTGTACAAATTGGTCAGGCTTAGTTTCATGATTCCAGGTAGAATCCTCTCTCCCTGACCTAGCATGACACACAGCCCAATACCACATACATCTCTGTTTTCTGCCCAATGAAAGACTGAATATACAGACCGTGGCTATTTATGTATAACTTTTTAAATTAAAAAAAAGACCTTGTAACAACCAGCCCAAGAAACCAACCTACTATTTACAGTAACCAATCCAGGAAGCCAAATAATGACTCATCTAACAATTGGCCCAAAACAGCCAGGACTTGGCTGACAACTCACAACTTCCCTAATTTTTGCCCATTTCCAATTTATGAATAGCTAAAGAGAAAGTCAAATATATACTCCTAACTCCTCACATAGGATGTCCCACTTCTGCTTAGCTTCTCTACAACTTCTCTGTTACCAACAGCATGTGTCCAATCAGGGCACACGTGACGCCGTCTCTTTTTCCCTACGATGGAGCTTTCCTCTCCTCTGCCTGCCTTTGAGTCTCTGCCATACTCAAAGAATGCCAGCTAACTCCCTAGCTTGACCAAACTCTGAACACACAGTGCTCCAGGCAGCATTCTCACTGCTGTAACCCCAAAACCTGATGACCACAACTTAGAGGAAGGAAAATTTATTTGCTCACAGTTCTGGAGAGTTCAGAGGTTCAGTCCATGTTAGGCTGGGTGAAGACTGTGGAGCTCAACATGGTGCACAGAACAGAGAGAGAGAGTAGGCGTTCTGCTCTCACATCCAGAGGCAGGAAACAAGAAAGAGAGCAAGGGGAGGGGGGACCTTATATAACCTCCAAGGCCACGCCCCCAAGGACTCCTCCTCAGCAACCAAGCCCCGCCTCCAACATGGCTGCCTTGTCTGGGCGAGGTCTAGGAGGACATTCTAAATCCAAACCCTAACACAGAGCCTCTGCTGGTTCTCCTCTGGATGGTCTCTATACCACTGAGCTCTTCCCGAGTTGTGAAGATTTGCTCCACACGCTAACACAATGATGCCAAAGTCCATCCTGAGAACTCCCAAAGACCCAGGTGTGTTCAAAAAGCGATCAATCTCCTGAAGAAAACCACTACCCACTGAACCAGCTCCAGGTTGTCTCCTGAGTGTACTTTGGGTAGCTGTTCCATGCTGTGCAGTAGAGTCACACAAGGAAGATTTAAAACTTCCCATGAGCCGGCTGTGGTGGTGTAATCTCAGTACCTGGGAGGCTGAGACAGGAGGATCGCAGGTTTGAAGACAGCCTCAGCAACCTAGCGAGACTCTCAGCAACCTAGCGAGACCCTGTTTCAAGACAAAAAATAAAAAAGGGCTAGGGGTATAGCTCAGTGGTAGAATGCCTCTGGGTTCAATCCCTAGTACCACAAACACACACACACACACACACACACACACACACACAACTTCCCATGACTGCACCCCACAGCCAGGACCATACCAATTTGAGAACTACTAAAATAGACTTGCAAATGAATTCCTACCCCATGGGGAGTTCTGTTCCTATCGCGGATGTCTTTCTGCTTTTCATTCTGTTCCATGAGGCTGTTTAAGGACGAAAGTAACAGTTACGGTATTACACCCACCCCTTCTCCCTAGTAAGCCATGGGGACCTGCTCGCACGTGGAGGCAGCTGTTACACAGTGACATTCTGGTGAGAAAAAAAGAAAACGTTTTAGCAAAAAGTGATGATGCAGGTGGGTTTAGATAAAATATAATTTTTTTTTCACAAGAGCAGTTATCAAAATGGAGCCAATCCTGGCTCCATCCCTCATCCTCTTATCATTACCTAAAATAACAGCTGGGCTTGGTGAAATACACTGAGGGCAGACTACTACAAATTCTTTAGCTTGTCTGAGTATTAATTTGACTTTGACGTGAAAATTAACATTCACTTGAGGAAACTAGTTTTAGATATATTCATTAAGATAAGTAGGAGTTTCTAACTGTCAATCGGTGGCTTAAATCTAAAAAATAATGTATTGCTGCCACCTCAAACGAGCCAATATTTATCAGTGTGTTTTCCTAGAGCTCAGCTAAAGACAGGGATGATTTTCAAGTGATTCATTTAGGCAGTGATCTAGCTTCTGTGCATTTTCTTCCATATATGCCATGAGTCTGTTGTATATGTGATTGTTAACACTCTGTGATACTAATGGGGTAAGCTTTTCTGGCTTATTCAGCTCCATGTTGTAACCTTACTTTAAATAGCTTTCTCAATTAATCTTCACAAATTAATGGATTAATGGGAAGGCGGTTAGATTTTAATGACAGCATAGCCAGAGGCCCATTGATTTTAGCGTTTTAATAGCAACTATTTAAATTCTACCTATCAGAACAAAAAGATCTACAAACCCACCCAACCAAGCCAACCAAGGGTGACGGGGATAAAAGAAATCATTTTGAAAATTCGAGCCAACATCAGAGCTCTATGAATCTCTACACATTCCAGGCTCTTATTAACTAGATAACTTGGCCACATGTAACACCATGTCATCTCACTTTATTGGGAAGAATGAAAAGAACAGTTGTACGCAGGAAGAATCTCTGTAGTTTGTCGTGCATGCATTTAAAATAGATCCTCAGGAGAATTCATAGATGAAAAGTGAATTTTTAAAATATATCTAAAGATGCTGAAACATATTGCGAATTTTCCCCCACAGTCATTATGTTAATTTATTTTCTTTTCATCCCATCGCACACATACCTCGGATAGATTTGCTCATTTGACAGGTGAACAAAATTGTAATTACTAGGTGTCCATATCGTTGCTTTCCTCAGCGTGGCCAAGCAACATCTGCTATATGTTGTCATCCATTCTCAATTTTTGCAAATTGCCTGTCCTTATCCTTTATTTTTCTACTTAGAATCATAATTTAATGTCTTATATATTGTTGGTCAAATATACTTGTTTTAAATGCTTCCTCTGGTAACATGTTCACCTTTTGTTTATGCTTTTTTATGATTCAGTGAAGTATTTGTGTTACTTCTGTTAGGCTGTAGGCATGTGCTTACCTACTGTAATCAAACATTTGTCTCTTTTTAAATGATCTATTGAAGCAGGAAATGGTATAGGAAACATTATGCATTTTTTTAAATTTTTAAAAAAACACAAGCCAGGTATGGTGGTGCATGCCTGTAATTCCAGTACTTGGGAGGCTGAGACAGGAGGATTGCAGGTTCAAGAGCAATATCAACAATTTAGCGAGGCCCTCAGCAACTTAGTGAGACCCTGTTTCAAAATAAAAAAAATTGGGCTGGGGTTGTAGCTCAGAGGTAGAATGCTTCTGGGTTCAATCCTAGAAAGAAAGAAAGAAAAAGAAAGAAAGAAAGAAAGAAAGAAAGAAAGAAAGAAAGAAAGAAAGGAAAAGGAAAAGGAAAAGGAAAAGGAAAAGGAAAAGGAAAAGGAAAAGGAAAAGGAAAGGAAAGAAGGAAGGAAGGAAGGAAGGAAGGAAGGAAGGAAGGAAGGGAAGGAAGGGGGAGGGGGAAGGGAGTGAAGGAGGGAGGGAAGGAGGAAGGGAGGGGGAGACAAGATTCTGATTTAGAGAGGTCTATCCTCAAATTCTTGTTCTATTAATTCCCAGAGTCTGATACATAGGGCTCCAACTTGATGGATCTCTACCTATAATGCAGATAAAACTATCCCTTTCACCATAGAACTCTGAGAACTTCATGATATAAAATACCTCAGATCTAAAAAGTACAGAGTAGGTGCTCAAAATTATTCATCTCTTGTCTTCTCCTTCCCAATACTAGTGAGCAAAGAAAAATCTGTTCTTTTCAGGGGTTATTAATATGCTTGTTGGTAATGCACCACCTTGAAAATTAGTGTGATAAATGGATTTAGAACATTTGTGGAAACAAGATATTCATATCAAGTACTGTGCCAGCCAGGGGAGTTATGAGAATAATCTTAACTTCTGCCCTCCGACAGCTCACATCCAAATCCTTTCACTTCAGTATCACTTGGATTTCTTACTTTATGCTTTTGATGTTTCCCCTATTTGTTGCTGTTGTTTGGTTGGTTGGTTTTGGTACTGGGAATTGAACCCAGGGGCATTCTACCTCTGAGCTACACCCCCAGCCCTTTATATATATATATATTTTTTAACAGAGTCCTGCTAAATTGCTGAGGCTGGCCTCAAATCTATGATCCTCCTATCTCAGTCTCCCAAGTACTGGGATTACAGGTGTGCACCGCCATACCCAGCTAACATTTTGCCTTTTATTACCATTCCAATTAGATACTTCTGGATTTCAGTGTATGGAAGTTCAACATATTGTATTGAGTTACCTTAAGATTTTGTTTATTTGCTTTTCTTCTTAGAGATCAAGGGGGTCAGGAAAAAATGTATCCTACAGTGGATCTAAAGGACCCACCATGGTTTTTTGTTTTTTGGATTTTTTGTTTTGTTTTGTTTTTGTGGTACTAGGGTTTGAACCCAGGGGCATTCTACCTCTGAGCTACACCCCAGCCCTATGTTTTTTTTTTATTTGAAATAGGGTCTCACTAAGTTTCTGAGGTGGCCTTGAACCTGTGATCCTCCTGTCTCAGCCTCCCACGTACTGGGATTATAGGCATGTGCCACCACGCCTGGCAAGGCCCACCATTTATGTGCAGTGGAGAAAAATTCTACAAGAAAAGACAGATCCTCAAAGAGAGTAGAGAAATTGATGAGCCACTTCAAAATGAAAGTCTGTAACCTCATTAAAAACGGTGGGCCTTGCCTAACACCCACCATGCATGCTCCTCTACGAAGCCTTATAAACTAACTTTCAATGGCCAGGTCTGCCCCAGTTCCTAGTCATTAGTAATAATGCTCAACTAAGCCTTAAATTCGAAAGCCTTAAATACTTTCTTTATTAAAAAACGAGCAATGAAAACAAATGACTAAGCACATGGCTTAGGAAAAAAACAAAGAAATAAACATATGGAAAGCACAAGGAAGGAATTAGTAAAAAATGAAAGCCAGTCAATTAGAAAACACAATAACAACAAAATAAATCTAAGATCTGGCTCTTTGGGGGTAAAAACATAATTGTACAGAAACAAAAGCCAAACTATCTATTCTAATGGAGAAACTAGAAACTACAAATATAAAAATGAGAAATAAACCAGGAAATCATCATAGACACAGAAAAAATACAGCCTCCTCCTCCTCCTCTTCCTCCTCCTCTTCCTCCTCCTCCTCCTCCTCCTCCTCCTCCTCTTCCTCCTCTTCTTCATGTCTTCTTTTAGTAGGTTCATGTAAAATCTCTTGGGTAAATTGCTTATTTTTCATAATCCAGAGACGGGTAGAGGAAGAAAAATGTAAATGGATAGTGTGTTCATTTACTATTGCTACTGTTTTTTTTTTTTT
>PVJS01061894.1:0-10873 GCA_004027185.1 Glis glis | reverse complement strand
AAAAATTGACATTGGCAAAAATACTTGCCAACACATGCTGCAATAAGTTGTTTACCCAGAAGTATCTGTGATGTAACCTTTTCTGGATCTAGCCTCTTTTGGATTAATATTTTCAGAGTGTAGCCAAGCATGGTGGCACATGTCTGTAATCCTAGTACTTGGGAGGCTGAGACAGTGGGATGGTAGGTTGGAGGACAGGTTCAGCAAGTAGTGAGATTTGTCAACCTAGCAAAACCCTGTTTCAAAATAAAAATTAAAAAATAGGGCTGGGGGTGTATCTTGGAGGTAGAATGCCTCTGCATTCAATCTCCAGTACCACACACACACGCACACACACACACATACACACACACAAATCCAAAGCTGGGCGTGGTGGTGCATGCTTGTAATCCCAGTACTTGGGAGGCTGAGATAGGAGGATCGCAGGTTCCCAGCCAGCCTCAACTACTTAGCGAGGCCCTCCGCAACTTAGTGAGACCCTGTTTCAAAATAAAGAATAAAAGATAGGGCTGGGGGTGTAGCTCAGAGGTAAAGCCCCTGGGTTCAATCCCCAATACCGCAAAAAAAAAAAAAAATCTAGACTGTGACACTGTTTCCAGCCAAAGCATAAATGATTTGAGTGTGTGTGTGTGTGGTGCTGGGGATAGAACCCAGGGTGTTCTACCATTCAGCTATACCTCCAGCCCTATTTTATTATTTTTATTTGGAAACAGGGTCTCACTAAGTTGCGGAGGGACTCACTAAGTAGCTGAGGCTGGCCCCGAACCTGGATCCTCCTGTCTTAGCTCCCCAAGTACTGGGATTACAAACATGTGCCACCACGCCTAGCTGCATAAATGATTTAGAACTATTATAATTTCTACATTACCAATCTGGCTTCATGATGTCACTGCAAGGGCCATTCCATGCCACCTTGGCCACAGTTCAGAGACTAGGTTGTTATAGTGTAACCAACCAGTCATGTGTAGCCTGACAGATCAAACTGCTACATGCCACCCACTCAAGTTTTTGTAAAAATGAAGGATTGTCATTAGAAAGAATTATAATAACACAGAAATAAACTGGGTATGATGGCACACGTCTGTAGTCCCAGTACTTAGGAGGTGGAAACAGGAGAATCCTAAATTCAAAGCCAGCCTGGATAACTTAGTGAGATCCTGTTTCAAATTAAAAATAAAAAGGGCTGGAGATACAGCTCAGTAGTAGAGTGCCCCTGGGTTCAATCTGAAGTACCACAAAGAGGAAAAAAAAAAACGCAGAAATGTACAAAGTAAACTCTACCTTGTGGAAATAACTTATCATTCACAGTAGATACTCTTAAGCGATTTACTGTAATACTGTAAGAGCTTAATCATTTGTTTTTGCTGTTTTGTTTGGTACTGGGGGTTGAACACAGGGCGTTCTACCTCCAAAATACATCCCCAGTCCTTTTTATTTTTTTATTTTGAAACAGGCTCTCACTAAATTGCTGAGGCTGTCCTCAAACCTGTGATCCTCCTATCTCAGCCTCCCAAGTACTGGGATTACAGGCGTGTGCAACCATGCCTAGTTTAATCATTTCTTTTGTAAGTATCTTTTTTTTTTTTGCAGTACTGGGGATTGAACTCAGGGGCATTCTACCTCCAAGCTATACTCCCAGCCCAATTTTTTTATTCTTTATTTTGAAACAGGGTCTTACTAAGTTGCAGAGGGCCTAAGTAGCTGAGGCTGGCCAGGAACCCAGATCCTCCGGTCTCAGCTTCCCAAGTACTGGGATTTCAAGCGTGTTCTACCACACCCTGCTTTTTTGTAAGTATCTTATGGAACAATTCTGATATTTGGATCTCTTTGTTTTTGGAACCCTAGATAAACGTTCTCTACTATGGTTTAATTGTGTGTGTGTGTGTGTGTGGTACTGAGGATTGAACCCAGGGATGTTCTACTTCCGAGCTATACCCTTAGCCCTTTTTTATTTTGAAACAGGGTCTCACTAAGTTGAGGCTGGCCCTCCAACCTGTAATCTTCCTGTTTCAGGTGTGTGCCACAGCACCAGGTTCCATGGTATAAAATTAAAAGTAGCTTATCTTTGTCACACTCGGAAAATTTAATCAGTGATTTTTGCAATTTGGCTATAAAACAGGAACAAAATAACTAGAGCCTAGGAAGGTGAGAATTTACATAGCATTTTTAGCCAAGTAAATAATCTACGTTTTTAGAATTTAAGGTCAAGTGCTTTCACAAGTATTATTTGATACTTGCAACAACCATACCTAATTTACAGATAAGAAAATGGCGGGGACAGCCGGGCACGGCGGCACACTCTTGTAATCCCAGTAGTTGGGAGGCTGAGATAGGAGGATCGCAGGTTTGCGGCCAGCCTCAGGTACTTAGTGAGGACCTCCGCAACTTAGTGAGACCCTGTTTCAAAAATAAAGAATAAAAAAATAGGTCTCAGAGGTAGAATGCCCCTGGGTTCAATCCCCAGTACCGCAAAAAAAAAAAAAAAAAAGAAAATGGAGATGTGGAGATTTAAGACACCTGCCCAAAGTCACACAGCTAGAAGATAATGGAACCTGAATTAAAACGAGGCCCCTACTTAAAGATGTTTGTGGTAAAATGTAAGACCAAGTGTTATGCATCCAAAAACATTAAACAAGTCACTAGAGAGCCTGAGAAAATCATTCTTTAAGTTAATCCAATAGACAAAAGGGACTTTGTACAAAAACAGAGGAGGACATAAATTTTTGGGGGGGGACTTAATTGTCCTTTATAGAGGCAAAATAATATATCTGAAACTAATTTTTTTTTCAGTACTGGGGATTGAACCCAGGGGCTTTCTACCTCCTAGCTACATCCCCGGCCCTATTTTTTTATACTTTATTTTGAAACCGGGTCTCACAAAGTTGTGGAGGGCCTCACTAAGTAGCTGAGGCTGGCTGCAAACCCAGATCCTCCTGTCTCCGCCTCCCATGTACTGGGATTACAAGCGTGCGCCACCACGCCCGGCACTCAATTTTTTCATCAAACAAGAATATGCTTTAAGAATAAAACAGAAGCTGGGCGCGCTGGCACACCCTTGTAATCTCAGGGCTTGAAAGGCTAACACAGGAGGACTGCAGATTCGAAGTCAGCCTCAGCAACTTAGTGAGACCCTGTTTAAAAAAAAAAAATTGGGCTGGGTGTAGCTCAGAGGTAGAATGCCCCTGGGTTCAATCCCCAGCACACACACACACACACACACACACACACACACACACGGAATAAAATAGAGCCTGGCATGGTGGCACATGCCTGTTAATACCAGTATTTGGGAGACTGAGACAGGAGGATCACAGGTTCGAGGACAGCCTCAGCAAACTAGTGGAACACTGTTTCAAAACAAAAACATATACAGGGCTGGGGGTGTAACTCGGAGGTAGAATGTCCCTGGGTTCAATACCCAGTCTCTCTCTCTCACACATCCCTCATTTTCAACACAAAATAAAGAACTTGAAATAAATGGTGGTCCACATGCTATGATTCACTCTTCTTCACCTTTAGTTCCCTCCTCCCCCAGGAAGTTTGGGCGATCCGGACCTTAATATCAGCCAAATGGTGAGTTCCTTGGACGTCAGTCTTAGAACTAAAAGAGGGCCTGTAGTTACTGAAGAAATCTAGGGGCGCTCCAAACCACTCAGCGGCGGTTATCAAAGCACATTCTTAAGCAAACCCGAGAAAAGCTCAGAGCGCTAGGTATCCAAACCGCAAAGCCCACGCCCGCACCGCAGAACGTCGAGGCGCTGTTTCCCGAGGAGCCAATCGACGCGCGGCCGAAGGCCTGCTCCCCAGCGCCCCCATGCGGCCGGGAGGAGAGAGGGCCGTCCGGGAAAGACGAAGCACTACTCCCAGCATGCAGTTCCCAGCGCCCACACCCTAGGGTTTCTCCACTGGTTTTATCTATTTAAATTTTTTTCTCCTGGCAATCCCAGCCATCTGTACGGAGGGATTCCTACGATCTGTACGGAGGGATTATTACGATTGGCTACGCTATCGGCCTTCCCCAGGTTGTCTGGAAAACGATGGGTCGATGGAGTTGCCCCTTTAATTGCGGTCGCTAGCGCCACAGTGGCATCGCCCCTTTAAGGCCGGTGGCAGCCGCGGTTCCGGGGGCGGGGTCTGTCTCGGGCTGGGCTGGCGCTGGGCTGATTCATTCGGGGGCTGGAACTCCGCGCGCCGACGTCGGCTCCGGCGCAGGGCGTGGCCTCGCTCCCGATTGGTTGGTCTCTGGGGCTGCCCTTCCCTGCACACCGCCCCTGGGTTTCCTCCCGCGTCCGCAGTAGAAGCACTGCCCTCTCCCTTCTTGACCCCTAGCCCTTTCTTTCCTCCCTCCCTCCCTCCCGCTGCTGTCGCTCCTGGCGCCGCCGCTCCCGGAGGAGCTCCCAGCACAGTGATGGGGTCTCGGGCCTCCACGTTACTGCGGGACGAAGAGCTCGAAGAAATCAAGAAGGAGACAGGCTGTGAGTTCGGGTTGGGGGTGGAAAAGCGGCCCGGTGCCTCCGGCTGGCCTCTGGACCGAAGGCGTTTGTCGCTGACGTCTGGAGCTGGAGGGTCGTGAGGTTGGGGTGGAGGGTGGGCCTAGGCAGCCTCCGGGGCTGGAACTTCGGAGGATCGAGGGCTGGAGAACCTGTTTGTACAGCTGTATCTTCCCGAAACGGGGCTGTGGCTCTTGTGGGGATGTCGTTCCCCTCAACAGCGGGAGTCTCAATCACCCCTAGAATCGGACACCCCTGTTTTCTCCCTTTCTGATCCTAAAGGTCCTTGAATTTCCTTCCTTTATCTTTCCCCTAACCAACATTCCCTCCTCAACAGTAGGTAAAACCCTAGAAGGAATATCAAGAACTCTGAATGAATCTGTAGAAAACGTAATCCGTTCCGGTGACATTTCTGTGCAGGGACCTAAAATCACTGACATATGTGGGGAAATCACAAACAAATTCTTGCCACAAATTGGAATAAACCCAGAAGCAGCACCGTATAGTAAAGATTTGGAAGATGTGACCCAGTGACTGGAGACCTTTAAAGCGTGAGACTTCTTGCAATCAGAACTTTTGGGAAAAAAGCACGGATACTGTGACCACCAGTTTTTAACTTACACTGGGGTTGATACTATCCTAATTTCATGTATATTGATTTCTATTGTGCTAGTGTACTTTATGCAGTTGTTATTGAAATTGGATGTACTCCAAAAAAATGTGTTTGTACTAGGAACTGATTTTTCATGGTCCAGTCTCTTCCTCATTAACCTGAACAAAGGGCTTTAGGAATTCAGAAGCTCTTTAAAACACCATTGTAGGTTTGAATAATCCTTGGTAATGCAATGTATGTACAGTTTTATTGATGCATACAATATTTTCTTTCCTCAATAATCCTTTATAACTTTTGTTGAGTTGTGAGTTATTTAAGCTCTGTCTTTACTTGATGTCTTTGTGTGTGTGTGTGTGTGTGTGTGTGTGTGTGTTGTGCTGGGGATTGAACCTAGGGACTTTCTACCTCCGAGCTACACCCCCAGTCCTATTTTAATTTTTATTTGGAAACAGGGTGTCATTAAGTTGTTTTGAGCCTCATTGAGTTGCTGAGGCTGGCCTTGAACCTGTGATCCTTCCATCTCAGCCTCCCAAGTACTGGGATTACAGGTGTGTGCCACCACACCCAGCTTGATACCTATCTTTGATAATGATATGACCAGTAAGTAATGTAGTGACCCATAGGTAGAAAGTAGTGAAGTACTGGTGAACTACAGAATTACTCAGGCAATGGTAGCCTGGGATTAATTAAAAGCTGTCCTGTGCTTTCTTTGTGTGTATGTGTGTGGTACTGGGGATTGGGTCCAGGGGTGTTCTATCATTGAGCTCCACCCCCAGACCTTTAAAAAATATCTACCTATCTTTATCTCTATCTATCTATTTTTTTTGCAGTACTGGGGATTGAACCCAGAGGCAATATACCTCTGAGCTACACCCCTAGCCCTATTTTTATTCCTTTTTCGTCCTGTGCTTTCTGACAAGTTCAACTTTCTAGAATCTTCAAGTTGGTAGAGATGTTATTTAGCCTCACCTTTTTTTTTTTCGGTACTGGGGATTGAACCTGGGGGCATTCTACCTCCAAGCTATACCCCAAGCCCTATTTTTTATTCTTTATTTTGAAACAGGGTCTCACTAAGTTGCAGAGGGCCTCACTAAGTAGCTGAGGCTGGCTGCGAACCTGCGATCTTTCTGTCTCAGCCTCCCAAGTACTAGGATTACAAATGTGCACCACCAGGCCCGGCTTTTATTCTTTATTTTGAAACAGGGTCTCACTGAGTTGTGGAGGGCCTCACTAAGTAGCTGAGGCTGGCCTTGAACCTGCAGTCCTCCTATCAGCCTCCCAATTACTGGATTACAAGTGTGTGCCACCAAGCCCAGCTAGCCTCACATCAGATTGGTTTGCTTCCTTCCCCATCCCCTAACACATGGCCATTTGTCTCTCCATAAAGACCTTCAACTATGATGGCCTCACCACCTACCAAGGCAATCTTTTCACAATTCTGAATGAATGACAGGAGTGGTTAGCTGTTTATAGTTTGCAGTACTTATTTGACCACTTAAACTTAAGGCCATTTTATGACTTACTCTGACTCTAGGAGTAGATATACAGGCAGTATGGATTCAGCAAACATTTTATTATGTTTTGTGGCCATGATCTCTGGCCATACTTGTAAATATAATGATGACTTTAGGGTTAGGGTGACACTCAAAGCATTTGTGCTTAAAATAAAGAGTCACATAATGAGGAAGTGTGAATCACAGTGAGAATTGGAAAAACTATTTTTTTTTTTTTTGGTACTGGGGATTGAACCCAGGGGCATTCTACCTCTGAGCCACACCCCCGGCCCTATTTTTTTTTTTTTTAACAAGGTCTCACTAAGTTGATGAGAGTCTTGCTACTCGCCGAGGCTGTCCTCGAACTTGTGATCCTCCTGTCTCAGCCTCCCAAGTACTGGGATTACAAGCATGCACCACCATGCCTGGTTTAAGGGAAAAACTATTTTTGCCTCAAAATGAAGGGAGCAATAATCCCATTCTGGTTTATTTACATTTGACCAAATGAAAAAGGCCTGGATTGCTATACGACTCTGGGTTAGTGTACCATGTGACTTGTGGACCAGCATCTAAGAACCACCGAAGAGCTGTTTTCCCAGTTGCCAAAGAGTGATTCAAGCATGGGAGGTAGGGGGGATTCTCAGCCAAAACCAGTGCAAATATATGTATTAAGTCAGAAAACCTAGTGAAATAAATGCTTACTGAATTTGTGCATTGTCCATATTTCAGTGTTTTTCTAGATACTCAGAGCAAATGGTGACAAAAGACGCCCACAACTTGGTTAGGGAGATTAGCCCAGGAGTTATGATTAGCATCATGATGTAAGGAAGCTCAAATGATGTGGCACCCACCTCCAGAACTCAGGAAAGAGAGTCTTTATGAGCTGGCCTTGTGGAGGACAGGAATTGGGCCTTGATGCATGCATGAATGGATTAGATCTGGACAGATTAACCTAGGGCATTTTGGATGGCTTCCAGGAGCAGTCTCCCCCAGCCTGCTATAAAGTCATTCTTCCACCCTGGAGGTGAGCCATCAGTTTATCTAGTTAGTGCCCATTAGAAGAGTTGTTTTGTTTTTGTTTTTTGTACTGGGAATTGAACTCAGGGGCTTTTTACCTCTGAGTTAGACCCCTAGCCCTTTTTTTGTGTGTGTGTGGTACCGGGAATTGAACCCAGGGGTGTTCTACCTCCGAGCTAAACCCCCGGCCCTATTTTTTATCCTTAATTTGAAACTGGGTCTCACGAAGTTGCGGAGGGCCTCACTAACTAGCTGAGGCTGGCTGCGAACCCGGATCCTCCGGTCTCTGCCTCCCAAGTACTGGAATTACAAGCCTGTGCCACCACACCCGGCTCCTTTTTTTTTTTTTTTTTTTTTGAAACAGGGTCTTGCTAAGTTGTTAAGGTTGGAATTGAACCTGTGATCCTTCTGTCTCAGCCTCCTAAGTACTGGGATTACGGGTGTGTGCTACCACACCCGGCTCAGAGTTGTTTTTTTAAAGCAGTAATTTTAGCATGATGCATGAGGTTTAGAAGAATTAAAAACAACAGTTACCTGGAGGGTAAGGTAGAGAGGTGAAATTTGTTCAATTTTCATCCATCTCTTGTTTGAGGAAGAATTTGGGGAACTATCAATCAGAAACACTTTTAAATTAAAAACAAGTATAATGGGAGGTTGAGACAGGAGGATGGCAAATTTAGAAATCAGCCTGGGCAGCCGGGTGTGGTGGCGCTCGCTTGTAATCCCAGTACTTTGGGAGGCGGAGACCGGAGGATCCGGGTTCCTGGCCAGCCTCAGCGCTCTCTCTCTCTCTCTCCCTCCCTGTCTCTCTCTCTCTCTCTACTTAGTGAGGCCCTCCGCAACTTTGTGAGACCCAGATTCAAAATAAAGTATAAAAAAATAGGGCCGGGGGTGTACCGCGGAGATAGAACGCCCCTGCGTTCAATCCCCGGTACCGCAAAAAAAAAAAAAAAAAAAAGAAATCAGCCTGGGCAGCTTAACAAGACCCTGTTTCAATTTATTTATTTATTTATTTTTGCAGTATTTGGGATTGAACCAGGAGCATTCTACCTCCGAGCCACACCCCCAGCTCTATATTGTTCTTTTATTTTGAAATGGGGTTTCACTAAGTTGCAGAGGACCTCACTAAGTAGCTGAGGCTGGCCACAAACCTGCAATCCTCCTGTCTCAGCCTCCCAAGCACTGGGATTACAAGCATGCACCACCACGCCTGGCTGACCTGTTTAAATTTAAAAAAATAAAAAAGGGGCCGGGTGTGGTGGCGCACGCTTGTAATCCCAGTACTTTGGGAGGCGGAGACCGGAGGATCCGGGTTCGGGGCCAGCCTTAGCTCTCTCTCTCTCTCTCTCTCTCTCTCTCTCTCCCTCTCCCTCCCTCCCTCCCCGTCTCTCTCTCTCTACCTAGTGAGGCCCTCCGCAACTTCGTGAGACCTGGTTTCAAAATAAAGTATAAAAAATAGGGCCGGGGGTGTAGCGCGGAGATAGAACGCCCCTGGGTTCAATCCCCGGTACCGCAAAAAAATAAATAAATAAAATAAAAAAGGGCTGGGGAGCCAGGCAACTTATTGAGGTCCTCAGCAACTTAGTGAGACTCTGTTTCAAAATAAACCAATCTGCATTTATCACTGTTTAGTTGGTATCAATTGTTTCTCATACTTAAGGTTTAAGTAATTCACAGCTAGGTTTTATAGGTTATAGCCAGTTTGCTGCAGTTAAGTAAACTAAGGGTAGAGATTACCGAAACTCCAAGACATTTGTGACCTTCCTCCAGTTACATTTTTTTTTGGGGGGTGGTGTGTGTGTGTTACTAGGGATTGAACCCAGATTGGTTTATTTTTAGTTCATACCTTCTGGTGTGTGTCATGTAGGTATGGGGAGGGTGTTGAACAGGTTTAGGAAGTAAGTTGTAGAGGCCAGTAAGGTTTTGTTTGTTTGAAAGGGTGTAGTGATGATTTGAAGGGTGTGGGTTTCTCTGTAATTTCAACAAAGAGCACAAGCCTGGCAAAGGCTATTGCTTGAGAATGCTTTCCTGAAGTTCAGTTTCTGGCTGTGACAGCTTCCAAACCAAGGATTCATTTATGACCCTCCCCTGCCACACCACAGTGTCTGAAGGTTCCATCTCTACCAAAGACCTTGCTGTCTTCTGTCTCCTATTGAAATGGAAATGCTAAGTTGCTGAGACTGGCCTCGAACTTGTGATCCTCCTGCCTCAGCCTCCCAAGTACTGGGATTATAGACATGCACCACCATGCCTGGCAAGAGTTCTCTGCTTTTAAGGGGAAAGAAGAATAGGAAATAGTATACTACAAAATAGTGGTAAATACATTATGTGCAGCAAACTCTATTGTGGAAGAGAAGGAACAGATAGCATAGGTTATACTGAGAAGGCAAACTTACTGTGAACTGAATTTGTCAGATTCAAGCATTTAGGTTTTTTCCCCCAAACTTTTTATGAAAACTTTCAAATATACAGAAAAGTTAAAATAATAGTATAGTTAATACCCATACGCATTCTACCTTAACCTGACAGTTGTTAATATTTTGCTATATTTGCTGTATCTATTTATTTTTGGTTTTTTATACACAAAAATATATAAATTGTATAAAAACATATGTTATATATATTTATATATGTATAGTTCAGGGGAGGTCACTGGGGATTGAGTTTATGTGTGTGTGTACATATGTGTGTGGATCAAACTCAGGAGCACTATACCACTGAACTATACCCATAGCCCTTTTTATTTTTTATTTTGAGACAGGATCTCACTAAATTGCCCAGGCTGGCATAGAAATTTATTTATAGTGGGGGAGAGGTACTGGAGATTGAACCCAGGGGCACTGGGATTATAGGCCTGTGACAGCACACCCGGCTGTTGTAGCTTCTTTTTATTTATTTATTTTTTTTGCGGTACCGGGGATTGAACGCAGGGGCGTTCTACCTCTGCGCTACACCCCCGGCCCTATTTTTTATACTTTATTTTGAAACCGGGTCTCACGAGGAGGGCTCCCTAAGGGGGGGGGGAGGGAGAGGGAGACAGGGAGAGAGAGAGCGAGAGAGCTGAGACTGGCCTCGAACCCGGATCCTCCGGTCTCCGCCTCCCAAAGTACTGGGATTACAAGCGTGCGCCACCACACCTTGTGTAGCTTGTGTAGCTTCTTTAAAAGTAGGGTGGAGCCAGGAGTGGTGGCTCAGGCCTGAAATCTGAGTACTTGGGAGGCTGAGACAGGAGGATCGCAGGTTCAAAGCCAGCCTCAGCA
>PVJS01061893.1:0-10873 GCA_004027185.1 Glis glis | reverse complement strand
GTAGAGAGAGAGAGAGAGAGAGAGAGAGAGAGAGAGAGAGAGAGAGACAGGGAGGGAGGAAGGGAGAGAGAGAGAGAGAGAGAGAGAGAGAGAGAGAGAGAGAGCGCACTGAGGCTGGGAGAACCTGGATCCTACGGTCTCCGCCTCCCAAAGTACTGGGATTACAAGCATGCGCCACCACGCCCAGCTTATGTTTTGTTTTGATACAGGGTCTCAGTATGTTGCTGAGGCTGGCCTCCAACCTGCAATCCTCCTGTCTCAGCCTCCCAAGTACTAAGATTACAGGCACACACCACTGTGCTTGGCTAAAACAAACCCTTTCATGTCACTATATTTATCTCTATTATGTCTTGATGGAGCCTATCGTAGCAAATAATATGAAATCAAGATATGAAGGTGGAAGATTTGCTAGTTGAGAAGGAATTTATTTCTTCGTAATGAATTCCCTTAATACTACTTATATTTAACTTATATTTAACTCTCTATTCTCCATCTCTTATTTCTGCTTCATAACAAAATAACAACCTGTTTCTGCTCTGCAGCTTTTCCCCATTTCCACAAACTGTGGATTTATAAAAGCCTCTGTGCTTTCCATGCCAGTAGATGGCATTCTTATTCTTGTTTTTATTTTAATAGTTTTAGGTGCATGATAAATGTAGTGCTGGACTAGTTCCTTTAGCCCAAGTTCAGGATGCCCAATCTCCGATGTCCATGGAAAGGAAAGGAGCAAAGCAAGATGCGTCTGAAGAATTGATACTGCTTCTTTTTTGCTTTTCTGGCTAGTGTCAGGTTGAGTAGGGGAGGAGTTTTTGGCTTGCAGAGACACTGAAGGTTGGCCATTCAAATCTCCCCATCTCTCCAGTGCAGCACCGCTTCTGATAGGTTGCCTCCACCACTTCTGGGTGCTGGCTCAGGCTTCCAGGCTGTCTATCCCACTGTCCCTCCATGCGGGATGACTTCCACATGAAGGGGACCAGTGGCCTATGGCAGCAGGGTGGGCTTTGGGGTGTGCATGCTGGCTGCTTTGGAGAACTGTGGTCCCATTGACTCTTCTGCTGTGACCGTCAGGGATCCCCACTGGCTCTGCAGATGCTGAGTTTGCTGATCTGCCTCATCCTGCTCTGGCTCGACCATCCCCACCTCCCACAAAGGCTCCGCCTTGGGGTTCCCTTCCCCTCAACAGGACAAGCTGTGGCTAATCTTCTGGCTTGCTGTTCTTGGTTGCCATCCCACTCCTTTACTGAGAATACCCGTGAATGTCCGCATTCCTTCCACACTCTCTATATGGAGCAAAAGGAATCTCAGGCCACCATTTGTGCCTGCTGCCTATATGTGCCCACTGCCATGTCTATTCTACTGTGATTACCATGTTCTGGATGGAGGGAATAAGGCTAAGTAGCATCTTCCCAGGGTTCCAAATGGGAAATATGCCCCAAGTCCCTTGCCTTCAGCTTAACCTGCCATTTCTCTGGGAATGGCTACATATCCACTAGGTATCCAGGAGCCCATATGACTCTCCTCCTACTCTGTCCCTTCAAATGTTTTCTCCTCTCCCTGCTCCCAGAAAGGGCATGTCTTCCCATTATGTCTATTGGAAGCTTTCCTTAACTTCTTTTTTTTTTTTTTTGCGGTACCGGGGATTGGACGCAGGGGCGTTCTACCTCCGCGCTACACCCCCGGCCCTATTTTTTTTTATGCTTTATATTTGAAACCGGGTCTCATGAAGTTGTGGAGGGCCTCACTAGGTAGAGAGAGAGAGAGAGAGAGAGAGAGAGAGGAGAGAGAGAGAGATATAGATCGCATGCGCGCTGAGGTTGGCTGCGAACCCGGATCCTCCGGTCTCCACCTCCCAAAGTACTGGGATTACAAGTGTGCGCCACCACGCCCGGCTCCTTAACTTCTTCTTAAAAAATGTTTCCATACAGATTATCTGTGTCCTAGATTAGTGTTCTCAACAGTGTCATGCCCAAATTTCTCTTTTATATGACAAATATTTTGTAATACCTTCTTTACTATAAGTATTAAAACAATGCCCTAACTTTAGTATAAGGGAGAACTGAAAGGAAAGAAATGTGCTCTAAAAAGATGTTTATCTCATATGTAGAATCACAAGGAATCCCATAGTCATGGATGCAGACTCATATAAATGTCCCACTGTTGACTTAAATATCATGAGGGGTATGATTTCCCCAAACTGTGAGCACTTTTGATAAAGAGGCTGAACACAAAGTATGATATTCCCTTGTCGGCTTTGCACCTGTTATCCTAGAAAGGCAGTGCATATTCAAACTGGGTAAATCATACTGTGTGTGCATTTGTAAAACAATACTAGATAATTATAAACATACCTTCATTAATGTGATGAAGTACCGAAATTTTGGAGGAAGTAGAATAATTCTTCCTTTTCAGGACTATCTTGTGCATTGCGAGACACAGAGGATCCCTAAATGAGAATCCCCAATCATTATGAAAGCAAACCTCCCACCCAGTTTCCAGTACCTTCACCAAGGGTGATAGCATTTCCATTGAGAACCATCTCTCCCAGGTCTGCAGGTCACAGAGTTGACAACACATTGCAAAATGAGCTGTTTATTCCTATATTTTCCGAGCATCCCAACATCTATGCTGTGCCTAGACTTTTGTTTGAAAATCATAGTACCATACTGTACTGTGTTCTATTCCTGTCATTGCTCATTTATATATTGAACTATCTCTTCATTGATTTGAATTAATTCTTAATATATTATCTCAATTAGGAAATATAAGGAAAAATTAAGAACCAGATGGACCAAGTGACTCATGGGGTGGAAAATGGACAGAGCAGAACCAGAGCCTCAATCTTCTATCCAGAACTTTCCTATTGTGTCATATTATTATTGCTTTAGAAATTAATACTTGGCTTTTTAATTTGGAAATTAGTGTCTGAACAATTATTTTTTTAATTATTGCTGATGCAAAACAACTCATCAGGTTTTTGGTTATGCTTAGATGAAGTGACACATTGAATTTCTCATCCTGCAGACCTATAATGTGGGGATGAAAGCTGTAACCATTTCATGAAACCCAGCCAAGGAAGCCTTTCAACTACACCCAGAACTCCTCTTTGGACCCAACATGTCATAATTTTTCTTGGTTTCCTACTCTATATTTCACTATTTTTGTAGTCAGGTTCTGTTTACTGAATTATCTGATTTTTTTTTTTTAATGTGAAAGTTTTTATTGCCCAGGTCTCCAGGTGCCGACTTGGGACAATCCATCTGGCCTTGAACCAGATAGTAAAATGAATCAAATATATAAAACAGAACTAAAAATGGTTTTACCTTTTTCTCTTGATATAGAAAGTCCTAATTAAGAGGAGAGAAATTAGTGTCTTCTATACAAAATTAGAAAAAAAAATTCTGTGTCAAGAGCAAATTTTATGATCCAATCCTCTCAATTGGAGCACTTTTGGTCTACCTAAATGTTATCCTTTCTAAATCAAGAAAAGAACATTAGGGGTAATGGTTGAGTTGTGAATGATAAAATCTGTATGTGTATTAGGGAGAGAATGCATATGTAGCAATTGACTTAACAAGGTGTGCAGCTCTGTGTGCATTTATGTCTGAGATCCAAATCAAGCCCTTAACGGGCAAGGTTCTTTAATATAAATGAGAAATAGGCTTTATCCTGCCATAATGACCTGCAGCCTCTCAGACACGACTCTCCACAGACCGATCACTCCACCGAAAGGTTGGCCAGCTCACCGAAGCCATTATCTTTTATTTATGCAGATCAGATTGTGACAATCCTTGGAATTCTTTGTTTTATCTCTCTCTCTTTTTAATCCTCCTGATATGGTCCTTTCTTTCTGTTTCTGCACAGGCAACTCCCCAAACAAGCATTTTCATGACTTTCCAAGTCATTGAATGAAAATATTAGAGTATAATTTGGTTAGCTTGTATTACTCCACAAAGAAAAGAAAACTGTTTTAATTTTGGAGGCTACTAGATAAAGGAAGAAAAGAAAATTCCTTAATTTTTTTAAACCACACAGGGAGCTATGTACTGTGCCAACATACTAACCAGCACCAAATCCCAATAGTTTACACTTTTATTATTTAATATGCCCTCTGGAGTTTTGGACGTGGCTCAGAAAAAAAATTAAACAAATTTCTTACATATGACCTTAATTTCAATGGATTTGCCATGAAAAGCATTAGCTTTCTTCCTTTTACGTTTCCCATTAGTCAATATTAGCTACATATTCATGAGTGAGAATTTAAATAGCATACTTCTTGTAAAAAAATAGTGGTGACTTTTTCTTATGAGTGTGCTTCCAGTGATCTTGTCCTCTGGGGAAGGGTGGTGTTCAGCAGCAGGAGCTGAAAGAAAAAGAGAAGGATATTACTTTTGAGTGTGGCAGTTTAGTCTCCATTGCATATTTCTTTTGTTTTTTTCTCCCGTACGTCTGTTCTTTCTAGCTTTTATCTGAGCCAAGTAGCGAGGATGAAGCCCACTGAGAGATCAGGCAAGAACCATGGTAGGAAGAATTTTCCCAGTCGATTTGGGGTAGTGCTGAATTCAGCTGACATCCTTAGGGTTCTTATTCCTGCATTTAATCTGTAAGCATTTTATTGAATGCTAATTATGTTTCGGTTACTCTGCTAGATATTGCAACAGATAGAAGAAAGAATCAAGTACTATTCTTGCCTGTATTCATTCATGGGATAAACATTTGTTATCCACTGGCAAAGCAATACTGAACCAGCAGTCCTGGTGGTCTTCCCGGTCTGGAGTGGAAGTCAATGTGAATAAGTGTGGTGGGTGTTACAGAGCAAGCTAAGTGTGCTGGCTGTCATAAAAGTAGAAGCATGGGATGCTACAGGAGCATTAACCATAGGGCATAAGCTTAGTGTGTATGTGCAAAAATCAGCAACATTCTCCATGAAGCAATAAAGTTTATGTCAAGACCAAAAGCTGAGACCAAGTTAGACCTTGGGGTGTCAGGGAATGGAGAGTGCCCCAGGAAGATGGACAACAGCTTGTATGAGGTGGAGTTGACTGAGGAGCATGGTGCAATGGAGGAGCTAAAAGAAAGCTCTATGGCAGGTAAGACTCAATTGCTTTTTCTCATTCAGATGGTGAGTCTGGAAGGCTGCTCCTAAGTGGCAGCTTGTGGCTGTCTTCAGTGACAGGAGATGAGCTGTCTCAGAAGCAGCTCCCCATCTGCAGTATGCATCTCCTTAGGAGTGGGGAGGCCCCTCCTGCCAAGCAGAGGATGGGGGAGAGGAAAGAGAGTTCAGAAAGTAAATCATTTGGGATGGAAGTAATATAACGAATCAGCAACCCATCAAATATTAATTGATGATAAGAGGAAAATGGCTCTCCACAAGCAAGGAATCATTGAGCTTTTGAAAGCAGACATGAATTGAATTGCAGGCTCCTTACCAGCCATCATTAACAACTTACTAAGAATGAGCTTTTTTGTTTTTGGTTTAAGGCAGGAGACTAAGCACGTGGGATTTGGGTCTAGAATGTTTCTTTGGAGAATGGAGAAAAGGTGGAACTAAACTGTTGAGTAAGAGAAGGAAAAAGTGTTGAATGACCTGGGCAGCCAGAGACTCCAGGGAGACTGGGGGTTGTGGTGAAGGATTCACCTATAGCGCTCATTCATCTTGTCACTATCCAGGACCATTCAGGGCAACAATTGATAGCCCCATCTGCAACTGAAGGTGGAGGTCTCATGATGTACTAAATATGAAATTTCCGTTGTCTCCCCTTCTATGGTCATCACGAAGCCATTTCTTACCACAAGAAAGGAAATTGCAGTGAGATGTGGTTGGGATTGAGAGTGAAGTGTGACAGAATAGCTCTGGAAGAATATTACCTAAGTGTCAAGTAATGAAGGAGTTCTTCCCAGCTACTCAGGAGGCTGAGGCAAGAAGATTGAAAGTTCGAGGCCAGCCTGGGCAACTTAGCAAGATCCTGTTTCAAAATAAAATAAAAAGGGCTGGGGATGTAGTTCAGGGGTCAGGAGCCCCTGGATTCAATCTCCAGTTTCCCCCAAAAAAAGATTAAAAAATTATAACTGGCTGGGCGTGGTGGTGCATGCTTGTAATCCTAGTACTTGGGAGGCAGAGACCGGAGGATCTGGGTTCACGGCTGGCCAGCCTCAGCTACTTAGTGAGGCCTTCCACAACTTTGTGAGACCCAGTTTCAAAATAAAGGATAAAAAATAGGGCCGGGGGTGTAGCTCAGAGGTAGAACACCCCTAGGTTCAATCCCCAGTACCGCAAAAAAAAACAACTATATATATATATATAACTGTCATGGAGTGTTGCACTAAATCTAAATTGCATTGCATTGATGGGTTTCTAGTCATTTTAATTAGGGCATTTATCTTTCTATTCCTTTTTTAAAAACTTTACAATTCAGGAGTAAATTGGTTGTGGTGGTGCACACCTATAATCCTAGTACTTGAGAAGCTGAGACAGGAGAATTATAGGATTGAGGCTAGTCTCAACAACTTAGGGAGGCCCTCAGCAACTTAGTGAGACCCTGTTTCAAAATAAAAAATAAGTAGAGTGGGGGTGTAGCTCAGAGGTAAAATACCCCTGGGGTCAGTCTCTAGTACTCCCCCCAAAATTAAAATTAAAATTAAAAATTCATTTTAAAATTCAGGAGTAACTCTAGAGAAGCTGTTTGCTCTAAAAAGTCCCTTGTGGCTTTAATTTACAATGGATCAGGATTATCGTTGATTTTCTGAGATGACGAATAGACCATATTTGGCTCCACTCATGCAGAAGACCAATAATGAAGACCACAGTTCAAAGCAGAGATCCTAGGAACTTGGAGAGAAAACTCATTTGATAATAGCGGAAACAAAGGGGAAGATATAAATAAAATAATAATAATAATAATAATAATAATAATAAACACTCTCCAACTCATCTCTGCAGTAGGCGGGGGTCCCCTGAAGCAGCGCTTGTCATCCTGTACTGACACTCCTTGCATGCAATTTTGATGAAATCAATGCTAATTTAAGATGGATGAGTTTCAGATTTATACAAATTGTTGAAAACGACCACTGTATCTGAAATTTCTATGCTTCTGGATGAGAGCTGCCATGACAGGGAACATCTATGAGAAAACAGTCCTTATGTATGGCAGTCTGGGTAAGGCAAGCTGTCTTGTTCACATGCAAGAAGCTATAATGCATCTTTCACATTTAAAGTGCCCTCCGAAGCTTTCTGCTTCACAACCGCTCTCCTTCCTTGCCTGTTACCTCTAAATTTTTCATACCATCTTGAACATCTCTCAAGGAATTGCAAATTCTAGCTGGAACATGATTAATTTAGCATGTGGCCTCCTCAGATGGAGCGCGGTGCCGTCCATCCTCCTTAGACACGGCTACCTCTCCTTTTGGCTCTTAGCAGGAGAAGTGAATTAAGGCAAAGGTGCAGGCTGTTCTGGTGTGCTGCTGGAAAATGAATTTTTACTGGTGGTGCCACAAAGTCAAAAGTGTGGTGTTGCAAAAGCAAAATTACAATATATGGTTCATGTTATTTTAGTTGGGACGCTTAGTCACCCCATTTCCCTCTCTTGGTTTGCCAAGAGAGTGTCTATTACTCTTTATTTGGAGGTGAAAGGCAAAACACAGGAGTTACTCCTCTTTAAAGACTCCCTGCCTTTATTTTGTTCATGTATCATGTATCTACCACTTTCTTGTTTATTTCACCAGCTGATATGTTCTGTGAGAAGGCCACCTCCCTTGAATATGGAAGGCAGAGGCACATTTGTTTCCATTGTTGTAATTATTGTAATAGAATTCAGTGGAACTAAGCCATGGAGGCCAGTGTCCCCACAATGACAGATGGCTTCCTGGGCTGCTCACTGAGACAATCTGCTGCGGAATAACTTTCAGACTTACGCCCATTTGGCTCCCAAGGAAAATGTAAGCCTCCTCTTTGGAAGGTATTTTTGAATATACCTCATATAATCTAATTACTTGTTTAAAAAAACACTCTATTTGTGTAGGGGATGTACTTGTCAGATTCCTGAACCATTTAGCCACTGCCTGGTGTGCAGTTAGGTTGTAATCTATATTAGTGATGATGATGATGATGATGATGATGATGATGATGAAGATGATGGGATGCTAGCATTCCAAAGATATCACTGAAACAACCTGTTGATAAGACAAAGCTAAATTGATTTTTATTGCAGCAAGGGAGAGCAGTACTTCTTCAGAGTCCTGGCGTTGAGTGGGTATGGGAAAGTCAGGAAGTCTGGAGTGTGGCAGATGTGATAGTTAGATATAATGCGTCCCCTAAAGAGCTCATTTGTTAATGTTTGGAGCTGATGTAATTGAGTCATAAGGGTTGTAATCCCAGAAGTGGATAAATCCATTGTAATGGATTTACCTGGGTGGTACCTGGTAGGCTGGTAGGGTGTGGCTGGAGGAGGTGGTCCCTGGTGGTGCAGCCTTGGAGATCATAAATGGTTCCTTCTCCCCCTGCTCACTGTTTCTTCCTGCTAGACTCTGTGATGTGAGGAGCACAGCCCATGTACTCTCCCTTCGCCTCCCGACGCCATGCTTTGAGATCTGCGGTCCCCAGCCTCACATGGACTGAGCTCGAAACCTTAAGAAAATAAATCTTCTTTCCTCTAAATTATGTGATCAATCTTTTAGATTATAGCTGCAAGGATGCTGACTAGAACAGCAGGTCTTTCAAAGAAGAGGGTTAGTGGAGATTCGTGGAGTGGAGGATAGGGGTGTTGGGAGTGTGATGTAATTTAATAGTTTAAGATTGCTAGAATCAGTCGGATGTGGTTGTATACACCTGTAATCCCAGTACTTGGGAAGTTGAGACAGGAGGAATGCAGGTTTGAGGCCAGCCTCAGCAATTTAGGGAGACTCTGTTTCCGAATAAAAATTAAAAAGGGCTGTGGGCCTAGTTCAGAGGTAGAATGTCCCTGGGTTCATCCCCAGCATCTCACACACACACACACACACATACACACACACACAAAAGAAAAAAAAGAAAGCCGGGCGTGGTTGTGCATGCTTGTAATCCCAGTACTTGGGAGGCTGAGACAGGAGGATCACAGGTTCATGGCCAGCCTCAGCAACTTAGTGAGACCCTGTTTCAAAATAAAGAATAAAAAATAGGGCTGGGGGTGTTGCTCGGAGGTAGAATGCCATGGGTTCAATCCCCAGTACTGCAAAAAAAAAAAAAAATGTTGGAATCAAGCGTTTTGAAGGCTATTGGGGAGTAAATAGTCATTGGATTGCAGAGATTAACAGTTTGATGTTCACTTTAGTGAGAATTTTTACTCAAGTTGCTGGAACTAATAATCAAGTTCCTTGCAACTTTAATCAAGCAAGAGTTTTCAGAAGTAATAAATTGAAGACAGTAAAACGATGTTTGTGAAGAGTGAAGATAGCTAATGGTAAGGTAACATTATGTTAGTGGTAAGGTAATAGACATAGTGAGTTGTGTGTGTGCAGATGTCTTGGCTTCTTCCTCCTACTCTTCCTACCTCCTCATCCTCTTCTTTCTCCTCCTTTTCCTAGCATCTTGAAGCTAAAGCCATTTACTAGTAAGGAATTAGTTATTTGAGATTAGGTGTGTGTGTGTGTGTTTTATTTTTTATTTTTATTTTTGTTTTTTTTTGCGGTACCGGGGATTGAACCCAGGGGCATTCTACCTCCGAGCTACACTCTTGGCCCCATTTTTTATCCTTTATTTTGAAACTGGGTCTCACGAAGTTGCAGAGGGCCTCACTAAGTAGCTGAGGCTGGCCGCTAACCCGGATCCTCTGGTCTCTGCCTCCCAAGTACTGGGATTACAAGTGTGTACCACCGTGCCTGGCTGTGTGTGTTTTATAATATGGTAAACATTCTGTGTTAATTTGAAAAGAAAGAAGTTGTGCTAGGGAAACATTTTTCAGGGCGCTTTTGAATATGACTCTTCAGGTAAAGAGTCTGTTCAAGTGTTGGTGAACTCCTATACCCTAACCCTTCAGAATCTTCTCTGTGTCTTTTCCCAGATATCCGTGTGAGGTTGTGAATTTGCCACTTTCTTGGTCTTGTGAGATCCTTCAAGCAGGAGTTGCTTTTTTTTCCTTGATGCTAGGAACTCTACTACATGCCAAAGATACAATGAATAAAAAGCAGTTCCTGCCCTCTTTAAACTCTCATTTCAGTAGAGAAGGTAAATGAAATAATTATTGATTTTACCTTTCTAGTGTTTCTATGCACCTAACAGAGCTGGGAGCCAATAAATCTGTGATGAATGAATGGATAACTACACTTTCATGAGGGATCTGTGAAATGATACTTTGTTGTAATTTTATTTTCTAGAGAAATTTAAGTATGTGCGTGTGCGTGTGTGCGCGCGTGCACACACACACACACACACACACACACACACACACACACTGCCCATGTGTTCCTTTTCTCAAATTTGACTATATCTTTCACTCATTTTTTCTAATTAGGTTACTATATTTAAAAAATGATAATACAGGATTTTATTGTATATTACAAATAAGAATTTCTTGTTGGTTTTAGGGATTCTGAATACCTTCTCTTTAGCTGAGTGTGATAGCACATGCTTATAATCCCAGTACTTGGGAGGCTGAGACAGGAGGATTGCAAGTTCAAGATTAGTCTCAGCAATGCAGCGAGATTCTCAGCAACCTAACAAGACCCTGTTTCCAAACAAAAATAAATGAATAAAATAGGGCTAGGGATGTATCTTGAAGGTATAAAGCCCTAGCATTTTCAGTAACTCAAAAAAAAAAAAAAAAGCTGGGTGTGGCGGCGCAAGTTTGTAATCCCAGTACTTGGGAGGCTGAGACCAGAGGATCCGGGTTTGTGGCCAGCCTCA